>JAGDYQ010000115.1:2584742-2674906 GCA_021962125.1 Bulinus truncatus
AAAGTTTGGGAGGGGGGGCAGGCGAGAAGTGTTGTTTGGCGGGACCACAAACGCAGTCAATACATAAAAAGGGACGTCATATTGAAAATGTACTGAAACCAAACAGCTTTACTGTGAGTAGAGCAAGGAACTATAGCAATCAGTGCAGTGACTCTTAAATGTATATGATACGCCCACCACTAATGAACCTGTTCGGTTTTAAGGGAGACCCACCTGTTAAGAGTGAGAAAAAAAAATTATAAAAGTAAAAGTCACTTTTTACAGAAGATTACTGTATACTAGGAGGAGGGTTCGTAAAGGCGGGGGGGAGGGGTTGCGCCAACAACACTCCTGACAGGAAACGGTATGTCAGTTGTCTTTTTGTGTGTGTGTGGTGTGTGTGTGTGTGTGTGCATGGAAATCTAGATATAGCATCAGGAAGGACAACCAATATTTTAAAAAATACGGTTTAGGCTGACACACAATCAAGTGTTTAGCGTTATGTTTTTATGAAATAAACACAAACGCAATTAAAGTTTGAAAACTTTTAATAACAAATTTTTTAATATAAAATCTTTATTTTGTCAATTTAATTATTTTTCGTTTTTTCATTGGTTTTTCATGAACGGTCTCATTCAATTGCTTAACATAATTTTTAGACGAACAATTACAAAATTTAACATAAATAAGTTCTTTTAAATTATGATTGAAATAAAAAAATAATTTCTTCAATCAGCAATGACTCATCAATTGTTACTCCATCAACAATTTAAACAATTTTTTTTTATTTGTTTGTCCTAGAAATAGTTTCAGACTACTTGCTGATCTTTTCAATGAATTGAATACTTTCCAATTCAGTAGGCAAGTAGAGAAGGTGTACTCAGATGGCTTCAATAGCCCTCCTCTGTTGACATTGTTAAAAAAAACATCCAGCTTTTTCAATCTTAATTCGTCAATGTCTTTAAAATTTTTATCGACTAATATTTCTCTAAAGCTTTTATTTTAAAAATTATGTTATTATAGTATATATATGAAAATGTAGTAAATTGAAAGGGCTTTTTAACAATATATGTTTCAAAGTGATATTATTATGCAAGTATTTTATTATTTTTAAAAAGTTTAGATGAAAAAAATAAACAAAAATAAATTAATTAAACAATTCACAAACACAAAGAAGAAAAAAAAATTCATTATGATTCATTTCAATAAAAGTTACTTTTTATTAAACTACATTCAATTCTCTGTGTGTAGGATATTTTTGAAGACATTATATTCAGAAAAAAAAATTAATTAATTAAACAATCCACAAACACAAAGAAGAAAAAAAAATTCATTATGATTCATTTCAATATAAGTTACTTTTTATTAAACTACATTCAATTCTCTGTGTGTAGGTAGGATATTTTTGAAGACATTATAATCAGATACAAAAGATATTTAAAAATTTCTAAAAATGATGTGTTTTAACAGAAAAAGGACCAAAAATCTGCTGGGATCAACATTGACCATGCAACAAGAAAAATTCAAAAATATAAATCTAAGTTATAAAAACTAACATTCTAATGTCTATTGATAACAACAAAGCTCAATTTCAGTATGTTTTATAACTTTGCTAAAAATATTTTACAAAATTAGTGTAACTATTATACCAGCTTATGATAATTTTTCATAGAACATTATATTTATTTATCAACTGGTCACTCTTATCTACACCCCCCCATATATTTATTGTAATCCTGTATTATGGTTGGTTGGTCAACAGTAAGTTCCTAAAATTTCCCATTTACTTAGTCTGTCATTTAAATGTTCCAAATCCATTTGCATTATGCATAGTGGACATAACCGAAACAGTTTTATTGTCCCTCCATCGTACTGTCAATAACTCCCTTTCTAACTCATCTCATATCCCCTATTTTAGATTTTTTTTCAAAGTCTTTTATATTTTTCAAAGATTGGGGAATACCTTTACATGTCCTAAGAATAGTTCCACATGCTTCTACCCCTAAATTCCATAGATCTTTAGACAATTGTATAGTACTATAAAAATTATCGACTAATAATTTATACCCCTCTTTAGCTAAAGATTTAATTAATTTCATTACCACCCCATATGCCAATCCAAAAGGCCCATTATCCTGTTTACCTAAATACATGTATAAATGAAAATCATAAGTATACCTAGAAAGAGAATCAGCTAATACCCATAACTTCATTCACCACTTAGTCGGCTTATCCCTGATGTACTGCCTAAAAATATATCTAGCTTTATTTCTTATCATTCTTTAATCTATTGATATATCTTGGTAAGGCTGAAACAATTTTATACATTACAATCTAATAAAGTTAAAGAAAAAATGTACTTTACATAACTTGTTGGTTTTGTCTTCAGTTTGAGGATTAGACACCTTTAGAAAGCTCATTATAGATTTCAATCTATCACGAAACATAAAAGCTCTGGCCCAAAGTCCATTGTATAGTGATTTAGTTGACCAGAAGCGGTCAATGTTCTGTGCTTGAACAAGTCCAGCATACATGATAAGTCCACAGAATCTGTAGAATTCATCTGGTGTAAGATCAAACCAGCCTTGGTAAACACAAGGTTTTGTAGGTCCATAATGTCTGGCATTGCTATTATTAGTCACAAATATGAATTACTAAGTCCAAAGTAAAATAAAGTTTTTAAAATGCCACTGCATTGCAGAATTTCCTAATGTCTTCCCTTGTTTTAGCTCCTCCCAGTTGTTGAATGCCTGGATCCCTCTCAGGTAGAAAATTCTTTGGGGGTTCTGGTAATGTGTCATTCAATTCATTCATATCATCATGCCATATGACCTGGGGGATAAAAAAAATATGTAAAGAAAACCATAAATAAAAAAAAAATTCAGCTTATTTATCGAGCTACAATTAATTATTTTATAATGATGAAAACAAAATATCATCAATACAGATATGTAAATATTATGTAAACTTCAGTTTTTTTTTGTTTTTTTTGTGTTTACGAAAATCTGCTGATTGACAATAACACAAAAATAAAACAGTAACAGTAATTCTAGCGGTAGAGAACTAAATAAATAATATTTATACATAAACCTTTATATAATAAAATATAAATCTTTATACTTTTCTCTTATTTTATAACTATTCCCACATTTTAAGTTCTAAAGAATAAATAAATGAATAAATAAATAAACTTAAAGATCAATAAGACAAAGTCAAAGCATGTTGGTTCAATACTTACACATGTGAGTTTGGAAGTGTTGAAAACTTGAATTAAAACTAATATTGTCAGCTTCAAAGTCATCTGAAGAAGTAATGAGCTCCCAAGTTTCATCTTTGTCACTTGAATCAAGTTTATTTTCCTCTAAATAATCAGAATCTGAGTCCATTTTAGTGTAGACGAAGTAACTGACAAAACGTAAACAAATCAAAATGGCGTTCGGTGCCAACTGATAGCGTTGTTTTATTTACGAGAAATTGTTGTTAAAATAAAAATTGACAATTATTTTTTAGTAGAAAGTATTTAGAAAGCATTTTTTTTAAAAATAAAAATATTATACTAGACATAAAAAGTCACATTTTATTGTATGCCGTCTGTTGGGCTTTAATCCTTGCGTCAGCCTAAACCGTACACAGCTAGAATGAAAATTTGTTTGGTTGTCTATCCTGGTGTTATATCTAGATATCCATGGTGTGTGTATATAATTTCCGGTGATGAATTTTTTTTTAAAGTTTCAGTTGTCAGAACCAAATCATCCAATCTAAGGACATCTCGACCGTGTGCTGGTGGGGGGGGGGGGAGGGGGGAATGGTAAGGGGGGGTGCTGGCTGGAAAAACTTTGATAATGTTAACATTTCTCTTTAATAAAAAAAAATATCAGTGTCTTGTATTTGTCTTTTCTTTCCTTATTTACTTTTATTTTAGGACAAACACAACACGTAATGGTGGATTAGCCCTATCTTGTAATGGCGGATTTAGCCGGCTGTAGAAGATCAGTCGAGAAAGAGAAACAAATGTTTTAGATTTGCCACATGTGTGTGAGTGGTATAAACAAAGATACTGATGATAATACTGCGCCACTTAATGCAACGTCCTTTCTACCCCCTTTTTCAGTTCTATTTACTCACGGGGAAATTGCTAGTCAACCCCCCCCCCCCCCCGAAAACCCTCCACGGGAGAGGGGTGAGTGGCGGAGCTTAATAAGACTATCGGGATTACGTCCGTAAGTTCTCCGAGCTTACATGACATTTAGTCGAAGAAAATGTCAATACGGCTTGACATCGCGACAGTCATTGCTGCCAAAAATATGCTAAGTTCATTGGTTCGGATAGTCTGTATTGTGATATTCATAGCAATCATTTTTGCCTTAATGTGCACTGGATGTAGGCAAATCCTATTTATCCATCAATCAAAATACATTCGTTATACAGTCTACAAATATCTGTGTCATGTACCAGCGAAATATTGTAAAATAGACATAATGGGGGGAAAAAACCCAAAAAATATGAGAAATAAATGTGATATTCTCAATAGTTCACGATATGAGATAATGTAAAGATGCCTTGGGGCTCCCAGTGCAACTAAATATCATGGAAATGAACGAAGAAGGTCTCCTGAAAACAAACAATTATCAAACACGTTCAATCCCAGGGAGTTACGTAGTGTCTGCAAACATTGATAACGTCTTTGGCGTGAAATCCAATATGATTTAATGAAAGATAACGAATAATAAAACATAAAAAGAAAACTTGATAACCTTCTATATTACATCCCCCCACACACACACATACAATATCCCTGGGTCCAACCCCCCCTCCTTTCCGAAACAAGTTTTTTTTTGCCTTTGTTAAAAGTTCAAATTCTTTGTTAGCCAATAGATTTATTCAGAAAAAGAAAAGATGTGTTTTTTGGCGAGTTCGTAAGCTCCTACCCCCCTCTCCACCCTAATTACCCAACCCCAACGGATCACTTACAAAAGCACAGTAACTAGTGCAGTTTAGACGTCAGAGTGCGGTTTATCGATATGATAATATTTTTTTTTTCAACCTAGGGAGTATTCGAAAACTGAATGTTTAGGAATAATGCGTGCTCATCAAAGATTCTCTCCATTCATCAGAAAATAACTCTTTAAATTTGGAGTCCACTTTCATTTCATTTGCTTTTGGTTCGTAGATCTACCAACAAAAACAATGTAAACCACTGGCGGCGCCCCCCCCCCTAAAACTTTTAAGGGATGGCGGCGCCCCCCCCCTTGAATTTCCAGTCTGCCCCCCCCCCTAAAATAAATTTTAACTTTTTTAACATTGTAATTCATTTTAGTTTATATGTATCATTTTCATTTTCATAATTCATTTGATTTATTTCTTAAATTTAATATTTGAAAGAAATTATAATTAATTTATATTTTACAGTAATCACATTTTTGAGAGTTGTTGTGACATATTTTAAAACTAGTTGCAAGTACCCGGCTTTGCCCGGGTTTAAAATAAGGTTTTCTGTTTATTTAAGAAGCGTAATTTGACGTTTAATTAAGATTTAAAATAAGATGCGTAAAACAGGGTTTATTTGCATGCAATAAAAGGGTACATTAATCTTAAAGCGATGTGATACACAACATTTTTGGCAGTTCCTCTCTCTCTCTCTCCCTCTCTTTCCCCTCCCTCTTTCCCTCCTTTCCTCCTTTCCTCCCTCCCTCCCTCTCTCTCTCCCTCCATCCCTCCCTCCCCCTCTCTCCCTCTTTCCCTCCCTCCCTCTTTCCCTCCATCCCTCCCTCCCTCTCTCTCTCTTTATCTCTTAGGCATGACTGTAGCAAAAGATGATAATTCCTATGAATGAAGGAATGGAATGTTATAATGTAGTAAGTAACGGGATATTTGGTTCCCCGTACCGATCATATTTATAGTAAGTTAGCTATGTGGGAGAGAAGCTCGTAAAACCTTAAATCGGGGTAAAAGTTTGCCAATTTTCATGTCTTTGATATCCAAAATAATTAATTACAATTAAAGTACCCATTGAGATTGAACGAAACCTGTTTAAGGACCTTCCCCATGTAATTTTGTGTACGTGTACCAAATTTCACGTTATTTGGTTGTCTGGATCTTGAGTTTTAAGGGAACAGACAGACATACAGCAAATGCGTCTTATAAGTATAGAGAAGTATTGCCATCTACCGAATGACGGCAAAAGTAATTTTTAAAGAAAATACAATTATTTATTTTATTTTCATAATTACTTTTTTGTTTATTGAGTTTCCCGTTTCCGGTTTCAGTTTCATGTTCATCATCATTCATGATAATTATCAGTGATTTCCTGATCTAATTTCACTATTAAATTTGTAAACAAACTGACATTACGAAATTAGTGGACGACATAAGTGCCCAATGTTCATTTTTATTTTTTTTTTAATATATTTTTTTTAATAATATCGATTAAATACTTGCTACAGATTTACTATATTTTATTATTGAATTAAGGGGGTAAAATTTGTCTTTCGGTCATACTTTGTCTTGCCCCTCCTTAAATTTTCAAGGGGGAGGGGCGGCGCCCCTCCCCCTTGAGTTTTGGCTTGCCCCCCCCCCCCTTAAAATATTTCGTTCCGCCGCCGGTGATGTAAACTAAATAGATCTGAAAAATATTCGTCGGTATCAAGAAAAACAAAAAAGCAACTGCATGTTGCGCGAGACAGACATGTTAAAGGAGTTTCCACATATGTTTATATATATATATATATATATATATATATATATATATATATATATATATATATCGTTACCACAACGGGAATAACAGATGTGTATTGAAAGACCAATCTCAGGAAACCCGTGGCAGATATCTGTAGATAGTTGGCCCTTGGGGGAGGGGGGGGAGAGAGAAGGAGATAGTGTTTCCAGAAAACAAGAGATTGATTCAGCAGTACATTCATTACAGTGTGTGTCTGGAGAGGGTGGTGGAGGTGGGGAGGGGGGAAGGAGGGTGGGCCCACAACAAGGACAGGTCCTGTGTGAAGAGTAAAATGTTAATTGACTGGCTGTGATGGAAGAAAGATAAAAAAAAATGTGTGGTGGCTGGTAGTCATGGGGTTAAGTTTCACATGGGGGCGGGGGCAGAGAGAGAGAGAGAGAGAGAGGAGAGAGAGAGAGGAGAGAGATAGATAGAGAGAAGAGAGAGACAGAGAGAGAAGAGAGAGAGAGAGGAGAAGAGAGAGAGAAGAGAGAGACAGAGAGAGAGAGAGAGAGAAGAGAAAGAGAAGAGAAGAGAGAAGATAGATAGATAGATAGATAGATAGATAGATAGATAGATAGATAGATAGATAGATAGATAGATAGATAGATAGATAGATAGATAGATAGATAGATAGATAGATAGATAGATAGATAGATAGATAGATAGATAGATAGATAGAAGAGAGAGACAGAGAGAGAGAGAGATAAAAGTGGGGGGGATTGAAAAATCTTTTTTATTGATAAAATCATCAGGAGCGTGATTGGGGTAGGGGCGAATATTTGACTTTACAAAAGGGGCGGCAACTAATGTACTGTTGTTGTTGTTGTTGTTTTGCCACAGGAGGGCATTTTAAGGGACTGTATGTGTGACAATGTGTGTGTACACGTGTGCGCATGCGCGAAAGAGTGTTGATATTCGTACACTCCGAGCCGCTCTGGGGTGTTTGGTTGCATTAGGCTAGACTTCCAAAGATGTTTTAATGGTATGTCCACATCTGAGTGTATGTCCATATCAGAGTAGATGTCCATATCTGAGTGTATGTCCACATCTGAGTGTATGTCCACATCTGAGTGTATGTCCACATCTGAGTGTATTTCCACATCTGAGTGTATGTCCACATCTGAGTGTATGTCCACATCTAAGTGTATGTCCACATCTGAGTGTATGTCCACATCTGAGTGTATGTCCATATCTGAGTGTATGTCCATATCTGAGTGTATGTCCACATCTGAGTTTATGTCCACATCTGAGTGTATGTCCACATCTAAGTGTATGTCCACATCTGAGTGTATGTCCATATCTGAGTGTATGTCCATATCTGAGTGTATGTCCACATCTGAGTGTATGTCCATATCTGAGTGTTTGTCCATATCTGAGTGTATGTCCACATCTGAGTGTATGTCCACATCTGAGTGTGTGTCCACATCTTATTGATCTGTGTGTTGGTCAAAAATATCGCTGATTACGTGTATGTTGTATGCCCGCGTATGTTGGTGCGGTGTGTATAGGTGTGCGTGTGAGTGTAGGTGTGCGTGTGTGTGTGCGCGTGTGTGTGTGTTTTATCACAGAGCCGTCCTGCAATACTCCTCATACCTACGGCGCCCACCCACCTCCCACACTCCCCCAACCTCCCCAAACAAACATACAAACAAAGAAAACAGACGCCATCAATCATCTTCTGTCGAGCAGCGAAATCCAAACACACGCGCACCGTAACCGTAACCCGTGGCAACCGTCGTACACAAACCTAAGCAGTTCGGCGGAGAGATATGGCGGGTGGCGACGCCCCGCTCTCACTTCCGGAACTATTTCTACCAGTTCAGCGATTCATCAAATTACAAGTCCGAATAAATAATGAGTTATACAGTCTATTGGGGAAAAAAAACAACACCTTTGAGTTACCTGGCAAAGGAATGTTTAAAAAAAAAAGGTGTTTATTAATTTTTTACAAAAAGGTTAAAAAAAAATATTTTCAAATCATACAAAATAATTGTATAAATTATATTAACCCAATAAAAAGCGTAGAATAACTAAATGACGGGAGTGTAAAATTTATTAAAAACTTTAAAAAGGAAAAAAAAAATTCCAAAACATCCTCATCTAAACTATAGATTACCGAAATGTGGCTCTGAGCTTTGAGTGGTGGAGTATGAGCCATTTCTTTTTATTCTAATATTCATTTACTTTTATTTAATCAATTTTCTTAAATTGACTGTGGTATACAAAAAAAATTAAAAAATATGGAATGTGCCCCCCCCTTCCTCTCCCATGCGCGACCACCCCTGGTATAGATCTTTCTAAATCATTACATTCACGATCATGTGGGCTATAACCCATGGAGATATAAAGTATTTATTACACATTCAAATACTAAACATTCAAATACTAAACATTCAAATACTAAACATTCAAATACTACACATTCAAATACTATGCATTCAAATACTACACATTCAAACACTATACATTCAACTCTTTCAAACTTTATAAGGTCGGCTGCGGGCCAATATATATTGGAATGACGGCACGTTTTGGTCAAGTAGGACTGCGGACAAAAGTTCTGGGGCCCCTGATAATTTATGACAACTGGACCCATTCTACCCCCCCCCCATTAATTTAGCAGCAAAATAAATGCAGGAAAAAATTACCCCCCCCCCAAAGACTTGGGGATCCCTGACAAGTATTTGGGTTGTACGCTCCTGGGGGTCGAGGGGGGGGGGCGCCCATGGGTCAAGTCTTATATGTTTACTTTTCATTGACTAGCTCCCCTTGTTTAACTGAGTCAGGCTTAGGGTCGACAATCGGCCAATAAGAGTGACGCGGTATTTGGTGCTGTCAATATAATGCTGTTTTTATTTTTTTTAAATTTTAATAGTTTTGACAATATTTAATTTTCCAGTAAACACACACACACACACACACACACACACACTTTCTCTCTCTCTCTCTCCCTCTCACACACAGAGAGAATCTAAAACATACACATTAAAAAAAACTTCACACCGTGAGTCATAAATCGTAATAATAAAAAAGATAAACTAAGTTCCTGACATGATTAGAGGAGAGTTGATGGGAAGTTCCCAGTTACGCATGCGCTGACAGGAAGTGTTAATTAAGACACGTGCCAGTATGTCGTTGTGTGAGTAATTTAGCTACTAAAGTGAAAACCAATAACGTTCAAGTCCATGAGACCACGACTTATTGTGTCAGCGTCATATCTTACACTTTCAGGTGTCAGGGGCGAAATTCTAGATATGGGGTAGGGATGAGCTAATGTATTTCTTGTGGCCCTGTGTATATATTAGGGCTGTTCCTGTTAAGCCGGATTCCGGCAGTTTTAACAAATCCGGTTCCTGTTCCGATTCCGGTTAAAATGTGCCGGATTTAAGCCGGATTTCTTTGTTGTTTGAAATTTGTAAGAAATTTTTTTTAGCGCAACATAATTTTGAAATATTTAGCGCTATACAATTAAAATAAAACAATAACTTCCTTTGATTTTAAAACTACAATAACGTCGATCGCTATTAGTTCTATATGTAAGTACAAATATATTAAAAAGGAAGATTTGAATCGTATTTAGTCTAGTATTAATACGACACCTTACCTTCCGCTACTTTTGATTCCGTGTTTTCTATTAAACTATATTAAGCTACAAAAGTTTAACGTCTTTAAAGAGCAGACAACGATCTATTATTTATTGTTTACAGTTTAAAAATAGGCCAAAAATTTATTTTTCTGCAATTTTTTTTAATTTAGTGGATTTTGTCACGATTTGGATAAAATTCCTTGCATATTTAGATAAATAACTTGAAGATACATTTTAAATTGAACATTAAAGTAATATTGATTTAGATTTGAAATGCATTTTAATTTGCGTTTTATTGGAAATAGTCAGATAATGATGTAAAGGAAAGTATAAATGAAATAACAAGGTCTGGTGACGTCACTATGGAAAACTAAAGAAAAATGAGCTGTCGGGTGGTGCCACAGTATATATTTTTTTTTTGGAATTCATTTATTAATAAACATGTTTATTATACTTTCTAAGATATGTTATCCATTTCTTTGTTTGATTGTAATAGAAATCAAGTTAAATTAGGTACAGCTTTATTAAAATATTTTTTTTAAAACAAAGAACCTGTTATTTTGACATCGTTATCTTTCTTAACTCAAGATTGGGGAAGGGGTTTTAGTCACATTATTCAAGATCTAAATGGTTAATACTGTTTTTTGCTATCTAGAACTTAAAAACTAAATTTTTATTCTATTTTTCATTCTTATATCTTTTTTATGTTAGGCGAGAACTTACTACTTCACTCGGAGGAGTTACTATTTAATTTGGTAAAATCCGGTTCCTGTTCCGATTCCGGCAGGATTCAAATATTAAATCCGATTCCGGTTCCGATTCCTGCAGGATCTAAAAATTGCAATCCGGTACAGCCCTAATATATATATATATATATATATATATATATATATATATATATATATATATATATATATATATTGCTTGAATTACAGCCGCATAACGCGGTTCGGATCAATCAGCCAAACGGACCGACCCGTAAATTGCCCGCGGGTTGTAGCTTGCCTATCCCTGATCTCCAGAGACGTTTGGGCAATTCAATAGCATTCTCAAATGAACAAGACTAAAATAGTCTTTCTCTAAATCGCCACATCATGAAACGTCCCAACTTAAGTTTGTATGTAAATTGACGACTTTTTAAACAAGCTCACCATTTCTGTCTGTTTATTCTTTCCATGCTTAAAAAGACAACAATATTGTTTGTAGGTCAACGCTTGATAAATAGCCAATGATTGGCTGCGTTAACAAGTGTTTAATAAATAGCCAATGATTGGCTGGGTTTACAAGTGTTTAATAAATAGCCAATGATTGGCTGCGTTAACAAGTGTTTAATAAATAGCCAATGATTTGCTAGGTTAACAAGTGTTTAATAAATAAACAAATGCTCGCCATCTTTGACAACTCAGGAGGATCAATTTGTTCTTTCTTACGTCTTTCTTCACATTTTTGACAGACAATGATCATTTGCGTAGGAATGCCGCTGCAGATTTCACCAATATGTACGTTCGTCATGCGCCTTCTATGCTGAAATGGAATAGATGAGGACGGACCCCAGTGAATGACGTACAGCCAATATAAAGGGTTGGCCTCACTCAAAGTCAATAAGAGCCGAACATAGGCCACCCGTAACCTGTAAGTTCAATCGGTGGACGGATGGCCAAGCGGCGTAGAGATCTTGACTGTCGACATTAGAGTCCCGGGTTTCCATCCTCGGTGAGAATCAAGGGAATTTTTCCAAGTGAAATTTGGTGTCAAGTTTCCCCAAGTCCCACCCAGATTTAAATGGGCGCCTGACAATTAGTTAGGGAAGTAAAGGCGGCTAGGAGTGTGCTGACCAGGGCTTCGATTTACCGCCGGGGATATCCCCGGCACTGAGAATTGTCATCCCCGGCTCTGCTTTAGCTAATATATCCCTGCCGGGGATGAAACCATAGACATTTATCCCCGGCTCTGCAGAATTTTTTGTTTCATCCCCGGCACTGGTTTTTTTTCTTAAATCGAGCACTGGTGATGACCACACAATTCCTTCATGTGCTGTAGTTGCGGAAGCAGATGAATTCTACACTTCATCTTCCCCAATGGCCTGTTAGGGTAAGGGAAATTTTTATAAGTCGAATTAATTTTAAATTCCATTGAGGCATAAACAATGAAAGGTTAAGGAAGTTGCAGACGTAAATATTTGAATTCAAATTTAAAAAATGGCGGTTTTTTTTTTTAAAATGTGAAGAAGACGATGTGACCTTCAATGTAAGTGAAAACTGCGCATGCGTGTGGACTTGAAAATATGGATCGCTTGACTTCATTGTCATGACGGCGCTGTGAGATGTACGATATGACGTCATTGCTACTGGGTGAAAGTGCGGCGAATCTACCTGACTTCATTGTAATGACGTATCGAGTTTTCCCTGAGATCATTGTGCATTAATCAATCTACATATTATTATAACTATTAGCGTGTCTTGTATGTGGTTTCCCAACCCCACTTCACAAACCAAGAAGTGCCAACCCCCCCCCTACACACACACACACACACACACACACATACAACCACCCCGAAGTACGTAATTACAGAAGACATATTTTCACATACACTTATACTTTCTTTCACTATTTTTTTTTCAGTCTTCTGATCAGGGGGTAACATTAGTGCTGGAACATTCTTGCCAGATCTAAAAATAATCTCAAGTCTATGCCGATTTACTTCCAGGCAATGGTGGGGGGGGGGGGAGAGGGAGGAGCTAGACCAGGTAACCCACTAATTAATTCGATATTCCTTGAAAGCTCTGCATTAAAGACTTTAAAGGGGGCACGGGAGAACATAGGTTGAAGAACGAAGTACACAGTTTGACTTACATATTTATGTTACGGGCAATTATTGCTAGCCGGCCATTGTCAGACATTTTGACCATCAAGTGATGAATGTTTACATGGGCAGGCCAATTCAATTACAAGAGACTATTTAAAGTTATAAGTACAAAAGACCATGTCAAAGACTATCACTGGCAGTTTGTAGTTTATAAATGTAAAAATAGGGACGGGGAGGGGGGGGTAAACTCAATGAAAGTAATAGCCAAGCAACAGGAACTAATTAAGAAGCAGCATCTATACATCAAAGTAACACAGTGCATAGTCTATTCAGGCAATACACGCACGTACTATTTTAAGTTACAATTATAAACACCCATTACATTTTACATAAAACCAAACTATTTTCTTAACACTCGTGAAAGAGGTGAAAAAATTGAGAAGTTGCGGTGAAAGCTGATACTGTAGAAGTTGAAGTTTTTATTTTTATATTATTTTTTTCCGATTCAGTTTAAAACATGACATTTTATTCTATTCCATGTTTATTATTTTTTTCCGATACAGTTTAAAACATGACAATTTATTCTATTCCATGTTTATTATTTTTTTCCGATTCAGTTTAAAACATGACATTTTATTCTATTCCATGTTTATTATATTTTTCCGATACAGTTTAAAACATGACAATTTATTCTATTCCATGTTTATTATTTTTTTCCGATACAGTTTAAAACATGACAATTTATTCTATTCCATGTTTATTATTTTTTTCCGATTCAGTTTAAAACATGACATTTTATTCTATTCCATGTTTATTATATTTTTCCGATACAGTTTAAAACATGACAATTTATTCTATTCCATGTTTATTATTTTTTTCCGATACAGTTTAAAACATGACAATTTATTCTATTCCATGTTTATTATTTTTTTCCGATTCAGTTTAAAACATGACAATTTATTCTATTCCATGTTTATTATTTTTTTCCGATACAGTTTAAAACATGACAATTTATTCTATTCCATGTTTATTATTTTTTTCCGATTCAGTTTAAAACATGACATTTTATTCTATTCCATGTTTATTATATTTTTCCGATACAGTTTAAAACATGACAATTTATTCTATTCCATGTTTATTATTTTTTTCCGATTCAGTTTAAAACATGACATTTTATTCTATTCCATGTTTATTATATTTTTCCGATACAGTTTAAAACATGACAATTTATTCTATTCCATGTTTATTATTTTTTTCCGATACAGTTTAAAACATGACAATTTATTCTATTCCATGTTTATTATTTTTTTCCGATTCAGTTTAAAACATGACATTTTATTCTATTCCATGTTTATTATATTTTTCCGATACAGTTTAAAACATGACAATTTATTCTATTCCATGTTTATTATTTTTTTCCGATACAGTTTAAAACATGACAATTTATTCTATTCCATGTTTATTATTTTTTTCCGATTCAGTTTAAAACATGACAATTTATTCTATTCCATGTTTATTATTTTTTTCCGATACAGTTTAAAACATGACAATTTATTCTATTCCATGTTTATTATTTTTTTCCGATACAGTTTAAAACATGACATTTTATTCTATTCCATGTTTATTTTATTTTATTTTTATTTGCAGTTTGACTGGGGATCTTAATGGCCAAGTCTAGAACTTCCTGGCATGAAGATATAACAATAATGAACCCTGCCAAAAAATAGGTTTGGATTTTCCTGTAACAGTGGTCTTGTGGTAGTGAGAGAGAGAGAGTGTGTGTCGCCCAGATCGAATCCACGTTTACTGTTGAAGCACTCAAAAAAAAAAAGAAATCGGGACAGTACAGATCACGGTAATCAACTACGGCTTTTATTCTACCAAGTGTGTAATGTACTATCAAGTGTGTACATGTACTATCTAGTGTGTACATGTACTATCTAGTGTGTAATGTACTACCTAGTGTGTAATGTGCTACCTAGTGTGTAATGTACTATCAAGTGTGTAATGTACTATCTAGTGTGTAATGTACTATCAAGTGTGTAATGTACTATCTAGTGTGTAATGTACTATCTAGTGTGTAATGTACTACCTAGTGTGTAATGTACTATCAAGTGTGTAATGTACTACCTAGTGTGTAATGTACTATCAAGTGTGTAATGTACTACCTAGTGTGTAGTGTACTATCAAGTGTGTAATGTACTATCTAGTGTGTAATGTACTATCTAGTGTGTAATGTACTGTCTATTGTGTACAAGTACTAATTAGTGGGTGTTGTGTACATATACCACCTAGTGTGTAATGTACTATCTAGTGTGTAATGTACTATCTATTGTGTACAAGTACTAACTAGTGTGTACATGTACTATCTAGTGTGTAAATGTACTATCTAGTGTGTAATGTACTATCTAGTGTGTACATGTAGTATCTATTGTGTACATGTACTATCTAGAGTGTACATACTCAATCTAGTGTGTAAATGTACTATCTATTGTGTACATGTTCAACCTAGTGTGCACATGTACTATCTAGATTGCACATGCACTTTGCACAAAAATCGAAATTTATTAAAGAAAAAGTGACCTGTGGGTGGGGCGGGGGGGAGTGTATTAAACGGCAAGTGGAAGGTATATTTCTATGAACCTCACGTGCCCAGTTCACTTCAGGAAAACAGGAACCAGAACTACAGAGGAAGGCTTATGGGGAATTTCTTATGAGGAACATAAACAAACATTTTAATTATTCTCAGTTGTTGTTGTTTTTGTGTGTGTGTTTTAAAAACATAAACTCACCATCATTACAACATATATAGACATATATATATATATATATATATATATATATATATATATATATATATATATATATATACTTAGAGGAGAACTCCAAGACCAGAGCACATTTAACACGGCCGGCGTGATAGGATGAAGACCTGAATATGAGTAACCTCCCCTCATTCAATTAAAGGGGATCAATTCAATTTAAATAAAACTAGACAGAGTATAATTTATTTCTTCTTTTACCTAAAAAAAAAATAATTTAATTTTTTAAGGATGAGTAGTAATATTTTTACTTGGGATATTATCAGCTAAATTCATTTTTAAACCAGAATTTATGTTTAAATACCATTAAAATATTATTTAATGGTATTTAAACTAATGATGACCATTTATTAACTATAAAACAACCCATACTTATAATTTAGCGCACTAGACATAGGTATCCATTTAATAAGGGTAAAGCAGAGAAAATCTTGAAACATTTAGGCAAAATGTTTTTAGAACTCTCCTTCATGGTCTGAGAGAACTACCATGATCCACTGGGGATGGATCATAGGGGTACTCTAGTCAGGAAAAAACAACCATTACTTGCGAGGGTGTGGTACTGTGGTCAATGAGGACTATCCGAGACCGCAGTATACACAGCTGGCGGAGGTGACGGATGTGGTCGGCACACAACACACTTCCACTCCGTCCCACTCAAGCACACCTACACAGCGTGTCATTTCGGGCTGAGGGTACAGGCACACTACACCCTCCCTTCTGTCCCGAGTGGCAGGAAAAACCCCTTTCCGATCGGCAGTACACACACTCTGCTGGTCTGGCCAGTTTGAGTAAGGATTAATACCCATCTTTCTGCCATCCTTGCAGATGATAGCGGGCACACTCATCCCGCCGCTCTGTAGGGATGGCAGGCGTCCATCAGCGCCGCCAACAATGCTGGTGTGGTAGGCACACTACACCCTACCATGCTGGCAATGGCGGCGTTTAAAAAAAAAAATTAAAAAAATATTTTTTTTTTTTAATTAAAAAAAAAAAATTAAGAAAAAAGAGAGATTTGATCTCTATTAATCATCTGAAGATTATAGACTGTAAGTAATTGTTCGAAGATGTGGGCATAACTATTAATACGGCGGGATGAAAAGGGGGTGGGGCGTCTAAATGGAGTTGATATTTAAGAGAATTAAGTTCAAAGGTGGGGCTATTGAAGTCGAAAATCAAAAACACACGTCAGCAAAGTAAAGTTCTTTCTTACCAAAAGTAAACAATGCGTTAAGCATGGTCGTTCTGTTTACAGCATACTGAGTTTAAGACTTACATTGACCCATTTATTATTAACTCCAATAGCTTACTTCAGTACCAGTCACATTGGGAAAAAAAAAACAAATAACGGATTTAAAGGCGGATAATCCCGACTGTTAAACGTAATTACCGAGGAAAAAATAGATGGAGTTGTGCGCCTTGAAGCCCATTCAATCACTACGGGTAATTTGCAATCATTTTTAAACAAGGGTTTAAAGATTAAAGAGAAGTTTTAGCCAGAGTGTTAGACAGTAAATTGCATTCTTCACTTAACAGACTCGTAGTGACTCAATGGAACATAAGTTCAATTAAATTACATGAAAATGTAAAAATAGGATTGTTTAAATAGGGAATCGAGTTATAAAACATAAGGTGTAGAACAAGAGAATCACTCTCACAGAGGGTGTTGGAGAGTAGGAGAAAGTGAAGAGAGAGTGCAGAAGGAAGAGAGACAGAGATGTAGAATTATTGTGTAATAGAGGTTAATTGTTATTTAGACAAAAAGAGAGAAAGAGAGAGAGAGAGTGTGATAGAGAGAAAAGAATGGGTGTTAAGCATGGGATGAGAGAGAGAGAGAGAGAGAGAGAGAGAGAGAGAGAGGAATGATCAGATAGATAGATAGATAGACAGTGATGTGAAGAGATGCACATAAACGTGGATGGAAAGAATGTGCGAATACAGACAAAATTGTTCATTGAAAAGGGGGCTGGGGGGATGGGGAGATGGGTTTATCTCATTGTGTTTTTTCATGTTATCAAAGTGAAAGCTGTGGGTGTGAGTTATGGTGTGTACTCACCGTCAAGCTCTTCGGTTATTCCGGTGTCCATGTTGAGGGGCGACTTCCTCAGGGCGCTCTTGTCAACCCGCCGACGTCGCTTCTTCTCGGGCTCCGGTGGTGGGGCAGCCGGCGGTGGGTCAGACGCAATGGTCTGCTCCAGGTGTGTGTCCGCCGGCTTCAGTTCTCTTTCTGCATAGGTCGCTGGGCTGTCAGTCTCCGAAATGCTGGGCGACTGGGTGAGCGACGAATGATTGGTAGTGCTCACCTTGTAAACAAAAATTTGATGAAAAAAAATGTATTCTTAAAACGAAATGTAGCTGATTCTTATTTTTTTTTATTAAAAAAGTCCATTAATTTGTACTAGTGACAATAACTTAATTTCTTGGCAAGTGAAACAAAGTAAGAAACAAAGAAAGAAACAAAGTAAGAAACAAAGTAAGAAACAAAGTAAGTCACAAAGTAAGAAATGTACACCTGAAAGCCGCTAACAACTTCTGAACATGATAGAACTGACCAATTAAACACTAGCAGCCAGTTGACCGCGTCGGAAGCAGTTTGGCTGGTATTGTGTGAAGTTACGGCTGTAACTGTGGGTTACATTTTGGGCAACGGTCAATAGTTGACCTTAAGCGGACGTAAATATTGCCGGTGCAATAGACAGTGGCTTAAGGAAGGGTAATGTGGGTTCGTGCGACCGCACAGGGAGCCGAACTAAGAAGGGGCGCTGAAAGAGCGCTGTTAAATGTTTTTGCTCTTTTCAGATTGGGAGGAGGGCGCCGCAAAATCGAGCCATAGGCATTTCCCCCCTACCTACAGGATGGTGCCCCGGACAATGTATTATCTCCATCAACCTACAGAATGGTGCCCCGGACAATGTATTATCTCCATCAACTTACAGAATGGTGCCCCGGACAATGTATTATCTCCATCAACTTACAGAATGGTGCCCCGGACAATGTATTATCTCCATCAACCTACAGAATGGTGCCCCGGACAATGTATTATCCCTTTGAAATCATATCGTGGTTTTAAAAAAAAAAATCGAACATGTAGTCTGTATGTCCGCCCTGGCTATCATGTCTATAAAAAGTACCCACAATGGTAAAGATACATTTAATATCAAGACCCAACCTGAACAAAGAAGTGATGTGGGTTACACAATCTATTCCCAAATGGTACTATTGAAAAATTCGCTCCACTGAAAATAAGTCATTGACAAATCTAATACAATAATGAATTACCTGAGATGACGTAACCGTTGGGTCTGAAGTGGCCCCGCTGGAGCTGGCTTTGAAAGTTTCCGTTTCATCCGCCTCAACGCCCCGCATGCGCCTGAGTCTGGCCCGGAACCCGTCCTCAACCACGTCCTCTTTCTCGGCCTGGTGCTCGTCGTCCAACGAGAGATGTTTTTTGCTGCCAGAGTCCGACGAACCAGAATGAGCAGTCGGCACGGACCGCCTGCGTTGGTGGTTGTCATCGGATACCTGGTCAGCGGAAACTGATTTGTTTTCGTTGGCGGCAGAGAAAGCCACCTGGTGACCGGGCTGACCTTCCCCGCAGTCGTTGATGTAGTCCTGTATCCTGCGCGCGCGGTAGGCGAGGGCGGATGAGGCGCTCTCCTCCAGCAACGTTTCCTGAGCAGTCGTGGAGTTGTTGTTGCTGTTGTTGGCGTTCTCTCTCGGCTCTGAGCTCCTTTCCCTAGACTCGGAGAAAGCCGAATCCTTGGAGAGCTCGTGAACAGGTCTCACTTTGGAGTCGCTGTAGATTTCGGAGGGATCGAAATCTCCAGATTGGAGCCTAGCGGACGTACTCTTCCTTGTCCTGCTGCTGCTGTGGGCGTCCCCGGCATCGGATGATAGCGAAATGCCATTGGCGCTGTCCTTGCTGTTCCACCGGAAATGTTCTGGGACATCTCCATCCTGCCCGTGACGAGATCGCCTGACCGATTTATCGTCTCCATTTCGATAGCCTTCAACCGATTGAGAGCTATTCTTCCCGTTCTCCGTTACATTGACTCCGTTGTTGTTGTTGATGCTGGTGGTGGTGGCGGCTTTCGAAAAATGATCACCCATAGATCTCCTCGTCCGGCGGCCGCTCAGCCCAGTTTCGATGACTTCGCCGTTGTCCGAGCTGTCCACGGACCGAACGCTGTCGTCCCGGCTCCACCTCCTGTCCGACTGCCTGCTACCGTCGAAGGAGCCGTCGAGGCTGGAATTCTCGGAGTGCTCTTCCAGCCGCTGCGCCCTTCTCCTGGCCAGCCGCTCGGCCAGCTCGGTGCCGGAGCAGTCGTCGCCCTTGCGTCTTCGGCGAGTCGACGTGCCGGTCATCTCCGGATCTTCATTCTGCGAGACGGCATGGGAACGACGCGTTTCTACTTTGTCCCTCCAGTTAGAGGGAGCCTCCTGTGTTGTATCCTTCTGGTATATCCTTGACCTCCAGCTTAAGGAGTCCTCGCCGGACACGTCAGAAGACCGCTCCAACAAACGTCTGCGCCTTCGAGCTTCCATTTCGTCCACCTTCGCCCGAACGAGGCCTGGGTCGGCTTCCTCATTCGTCACATACGCTGGGCCATCCGACGTCTCGAGCGATCTCGCAGATGATACGACCGCAGATTCGCAGTTCACTGAAAAAACGGACGGTTTCGGTTGGTTTTCGCACTCGGCACCCCTCACGCGGCAGCCAGCGTCTTGTGGCTTCTGTCGGGCCGGATCACATCTCACCGCTCCGAAATCGCGGCCTAGCTTGGACGACGAGCACTTGAAGAGCTGCGCATTGCTCCTCGGGGTGTAGGTGATGCGGTCGGTGAAGCTGCTCCGCGTGACGTTGCACTCTGTGATGTCACTCAGGCACAGGGTCAGCGACTCGGTGTCTTGCACAGAGAGGGACTCTGGGGTTGTGGAGAACTGACCCTCGAAGTGGGCGGCCTCCTGAGCGAGGCTAGTCGTGCCAGTCTCCGAGGTGGGAGACGGGTACTCCCGGAGATCGCCCGAGACGGCCCTGTGCTCTCGGGTGGATTGAGAGGCTGATGAATGTTTCTGGGTCGCCTTCTTCGCCTCGTCGTCTTTACTGGTGGAAGAAAAAGATCACAACACTCACATTAGTCGTCACAGCACTTACATTAGTCGTCACAACACTCACATTAGTCGTCACAACACTCACATTAGTAGTCACAGCACTCACATTAGTCGTCACAGCACTTACATTAGTCGTCACAACACTTACATTAGTCGTCACAACACTCACATTAGTCGTCACAACACTCACATTAGTTGTCACAACACTCACATTAGTCGTCATAGCACTAACATTAGTCGTCACAGCACTCACATTAGTCGTCACAGCACTTACATTAGTCGTCACAACACTTACATTAATCATATTACAACATCACCACTAATGATCTATTTATTTAATAAATTTAGACTCCCCCCACTGTTCACTAATCACAAGTTTGTGATGTAAAAAAACAAATGTGAAAACAATGCTTTTAAACTTGTCTGTGGTACTTCCTCACACTCAAGAGTTTAAACCTGTCTAAAGCAGTGATACCAAAATCATGCACCGCTGATATAAAGAAAAAAAATATATGCATTTAATTGCGCGCTGTTGCAATTCTTCGGGATATTATTTGAACAGCACCATTCATAAAACAAAAACACAAACTTGTAACACATAAATAAGACCTTACGAATGAAAACATAGCTAAACCGATTCTTTAAAAAAAAAAAGGGGGGGGGGGGTCCGCTGGTTTAAAAATCTGGGAACCGTTGATTTCAAGTAAAATTGGCTTATCGTTAGAACTTTTTTTTTCTTTTTTTTTTTAGTGTTCAAGTGTTTGAAAAAAAAATTATTATAATTATTAATATCCACCGTCAAGGGGAAATACTTTGTAAATATGCCATACACGCTCATCACTGAAGTGGGGGGGGGGGGGGAGGTGCCTCAAATAGCTCATTGGTTTTAAGATCTAGATAACTCAAGGCTAGTGTTGTTTTTTTTTTTATCTCTGCGCATGTCAGAAAAATGTTACGAGCGGCAAACAAAACTCGGACCAGAGCCAATCAAAACACAGCTTTTAATCAAAACAAAACAGAACAATTACACCTGCGACCAATGATAATGTTTGTTAAAAGAATGATATCTAGATGCGGATGTTAAAAAAAATATAAAGTTAAATTGAAATGTTTATACAACAGAATAGTTTATAGGCAGTGTTCATACGTCACAAAAAAAAAACACAATAAACCTTGAGATAAGGAGTTCAAATTGCGTTTAATCATCCTCCCACTTTTCCGACCTGTAAGGACAAGATGTTTACCTCTTAGATGATCCTATCAAACACCATGGAACTGTTTTTTTTTTTGTAGTCTTCCTTCTTCCATCCCCAACATAACCGATAGTGCAATGGCCATAGAGGGAACATTCACCATGCGCTGAAAAATTCCCTTTGATTCTCACTGGAGATCGAACCCGGGACTCTAAAATCGACAGTCGATCACTTTATCGCACGACCATCCGTTCCCACTCCCTTTGTTTGTTACCCCCCCCCACCCACCCCCACCTCGAACAATGTTGACAGGATCGTAAAAGACAAAATAAACTGATTCCCTTGAATAAACTCCAAAGCGATTTTGTTTTTTTTTTTGTTTCCAATAATTTCCCATTCCACCTTTTGGAAATTCAACAACGAAAACAAAAAAAAAAACTTTGGTTCTTTTTTCCCATTATTTTAGTTCTTTTTGCGCCGAGGGTGAGTTCCCTTTGACCTATCACGTATGTAACAACAAACTGTGTTGTGTATGCGTATGTGTGTGTGTGTGTGTGTGTGTGTGTGTGTGTGTGTTTCCGAGCCCCTGTGTGTGCGTGTGTAGGGATGCTGGTATTATCTCGGTCAAAAAAAAAAAAGAAGAGAAGATGTAAAAATACAAATTTAGAAGATAAAAGCTTCCCCCCCTCCCCCGATTGAAGTTTATCTTTGAGCTTTCTATATCACAGGTGAAGAGGGAAATTTTTACTTCACCTGGAAAATTTTCCATGAAAAAGACACAGTTGTTGAATTTTTTTTTTTTGCCAAATTTTTTTTTATTCTCAAATCATTTAAAAGAAATGTGTGTTTCAATCAAGCGATAAATGAAAAAAAAAACTATCTCGGGTTATGAATCATAAACATTTGCCGGAACATATTGGACACACACACTCAAAAACTCATACAAAACACAAACACACAGAAATTACCCAAGGTTGGTTTATGCAATTTAAAAAGAAGGCGTGCATTGTCTTCATTTTAAAAGTATATGTCTGTTAATTTATTTTAAAAAAAAAAAACAACATAATTTACAAAAATGTCCCTCCCTGCAGGGACGAGATGAAATCCTAGATACTATAAACCACTAATGGGACGTTTTTTGAAAAGGTCATATTTCATCCCCATCATGCCCATGGGGGGGGGGGGGGTAGCGGCATCAAGTGAGATATAGCTGGTGTAACAATAGCTTTAGATAGATCCATACAAGGGGCCTAGGATACAGTCACATATTTTGATAACTAGAATTCCAGCGTTGAATTTTTGTTTTAGGTAGAATTAGTCTGTCAGCACAGGTCGGTGACCTCTAGATATAAGTGACGATAGATGCAATTACGGGAAACAAAGGGATGATAACTTTAGTATAGGTATTTGGCCGCACCAATTGCTAGGCTGGAATAAGGGTCCTTATGACGTAGTTGAGTTAGAAAGGGTGTTGGGAAGCCAATCAAAAGTTCCGGGGCTTTGGAGTCACGTGATAAATTATCACCACATATAATGGGATGTAAGTGAGTTTTTAGTGAGAGGCAGACCAGACAGAGGTAGAGTGAGAAGTAGAGACGCGGAGTTAGAGACAGGGGTTCAGACGGAGAGAAGTGGAGATCAGTTAGGGAGTAGTGGGCAGTGAGGACGATTGAGAAGTTTAGTTGGGATCGAGAAGAGGACAATAGCTATAAAGTTGTTGATAGGATATTTGAATTATCGTATTCATGATGTATCTTTGTGTTGTGTTGAAATAAAGTAAATGAATCATTATTGACTCGGCTACCTTGATTGGATGTATGTGAATATGAACAATATATATACGCTGTAAACGCCTCCGAAGAAGAGAATCTCCACAATATAAAACAAAACAAATATATAAACAAATAAAAATCACAGCGTAACAGCTGGTCTTCACCGGAGATCGAACCTGGGAACCGCTTAAAATCGCGCAGCAATGCTGAATTATTATTATTTGTATTCCCGATAGTTCATCTGTGAATACATGCACGTCATTTAAGTCTGTGTACACGTCATTGTTTACGCCTGTGTACACGTCATTGTTTACGCCTGTGTACACGTCATTGTTAACGTCTGTGTACACGTCATTGTTTACGCCTGTGTACACGTCATTGTTTACGCCTGTGTACACGTCATTGTTTACGCCTGTGTACACGTCATTGTTTACGCATGGGTACACGTCACTGTTTACGTCTGTGTACACGTCATTGTTTACGCCTGTGTACACGTCATTGTTTACGCCTGTGTACACGTCATTGTTTACGCATGGGTACACGTCACTGTTTACGTCTGTGTACACGTCATTGTTTACGTCTGTGTACACGTCATTGTTTACGTCTGTGTACACGTCATTGTTTACGCCAGTGTACACGTCATTGTTTACGTCTGTGTATACTTCATTGCATACGAGCGATCTGCCAAAATGTTAACCACGAGGTGGCGTAACTAGGATCTGTTGTCTCGAGGGGCATGGGGGGGGGGGGGGAATCTTAAAATACCGCCCCGCTTCTAAAGTCGAAAAATGCAACCGTGCATTACTACCCCTTGAAGATTGCATACAAGTTCCGCCTAGGGCAGACCGCACCTTTCATCCCCCACCCCAGCTTAGTTTCGTCACCATCCCTGTACACTCGTCTTGTCTACATAGTTGCTATTCATCGACGGCAACCATGCTTTTGAAGTTTTTCACAACTAGATTGCAAGTGCGAACACAGACGAAATCCTAGCCTAATGATGTGGTGCGAAAGGCCTTTTTTTTTTCCCTTTCTTTCTCGGAATCGGTTGATATGTATTTGACAGTCATTGTGGGGCTACATCTCGGCCTCATAGTGCCGTATCCATAGAGGCCCTTTCTAAATATGGCCCCGATTGGTCAGTGGCATATAGTTGTCATTCTGACCACCAGGCATGGACATGTAAGCTACAAGTGTGAAGTTTGGGATGGATGGGGGGGGGGGCTGTAGAAAATGGGACCAAGGTTCGGCGCATCTTCCGTTAAACACGCCTCTGCGAACAAGCCTCAAGTCGGAAAGTAAAACTCAGTCAAGCCTCACAGAGAGAGAGAGGGAGATGGAGAGTGAGGGAGAAAAAGAGGGGGGAGATGGAAAGAGAGAGGGGAGGGAGAGAGATAGGGGAGAGAGAGTGAGAGAATCAAACCCATCCACGTGCAGCATTTGTTGACTTGATTATGTCATCATGACTCTAGAACAGACATTAACTGCCTTGGCTAATTAACTAATTACTTGGTCAAGTTCTAATCATTTCGGTACGTGTGCTTATTTATTCATTTCACGTGTTTTCAATTTAATTTAAGGATGTAGACACACACACACACACTCACACACACATGTATATATCTCTGGAGGTGTGCAGATATTTTAGCCCTGTGAGTGATGGCTCGACCTGCTCATAATCGTTGTAACGGCTTTTCTATATCGCCCCCCTGAGTAGCATTGCCACCAGAACAAACCCGGGGCCCTCACACCCCCCACACACCCCCGAACTGGGGACCACTCTAAATCACACACATACGCCCACCCAATAGTTAGAATAGTTAAGTCGTTTGATACCAGGGTACTGTATCAGACGGGGCACACAATGGCAAGGGGCGCCTGACAATTTTTCGGACTGAACCACCCCCCCCCACATCCCCCTCTCCAACACCCCACACACACACAAACATGCAGCGGCCACTGACTGTAAATCTCTGTCTACTGTTGGTCTAATGACGAACAAGTAAAACGTCAAAGAGCACATTTAACAAGTAAACCACCCAGAGGCGGATCTAACAACTGGGCACATGGGGCCCCCATCCCTGAACTCTCGACCTAACAAAAGGGCCCCCGCAGTAGTTTTTTTTTTTTTTTTTTTTGAAATCCCGTGTACTAGTATTTGTCTTGTTGTTAAAGGGTGGGGGGGGGCGTGGTATCCTATATCTGACAGTGGCTTGAACCCAAGACGGGCACCTCTCATCGGCCAGGCTCCCCAACCAAAAGCGCCACTCAACAATGATGGTGGGCACGTGAAGAGCCCGAGTGCCACAGACTTACGTCTCAAACGCGGCGGCGACAAAAAAAAAAAAGGTGGCCAAAGGACAATCCGTTTCACGGCGTCAAAATGTCGTAAACCCACATCACAGGCGTTATTGAGCGCTCACTAGCAACGACAGATGGTGGATAAAGCAAAAACAAAACCCACTCACTCACAGTAAATAATGCGTTGATCTAAAGGGACACAAATACAACACGGGGAACTCCAAGATTCCCCCCCTCCAGCCCCCACACCCCAAGTTTTTGAAATTAACTATTGCAGAAAACTTGGCTGACCTC
This sequence comes from Bulinus truncatus, assembly GCA_021962125.1. Taxonomy (NCBI): domain Eukaryota; kingdom Metazoa; phylum Mollusca; class Gastropoda; family Planorbidae; genus Bulinus; species Bulinus truncatus. Next base: position 2,611,329 of record JAGDYQ010000115.1, read on the forward strand.
GTTCCTGCCGATAAATGAGCCCCCCCCCCTACCCTTTCCCCCTTACCACCTCACTAGTCCCAAAAGTAGATTGCGACTTACGCAAGAGGTGGAGTTTGTTGATATCTGCAGCACATTAAGATAATATCAACTATATGTTGGTTTGAATCTATATCTACGGTCTAAACTATAAGTTGGTTTGAATCTACGGTCTAAACTATATGTTGGTTTGAATCTACGGTCTAAACTATATGTTGGTTTGAATCTACGGTCTAAACTACATGTTGGTTTAAATCTACATCTACTGTCTAAACTATATGTTGGTTTGAACCTATATCTACTTCTAAACTATATGTTGGTTTGAATCTATATCTACTGTCTAAACTATATGTTGGTTTGAATCTACATCTACTGTCTAAACTATATGTTGGTTTGAATCTACATCTACTGTCTAAACTATATGTTGGTTTGAATCTACATCTACTGTCTAAACTATATGTTGGTTTGAATCTATATCTACTGTCTAAACTATATGTTGGTTTGAATCTACATCTACTGTCTAAACTATATGTTGGTTTGAATCTACATCTACTGTCTAAACTATATGTTGGTTTGAATTATGATCTACTGTCTAAACTATATGTTGGTTTGAATCTATATCTACTGTCTAAACTATATGTTGGTTTGAATCTACATCTACTGTCTAAACTATATGTTGGTTTGAATCTACATCTACTGTCTAAACTATATGTTGGTTTGAATCTATATCTACTTCTAAACTATATGTTGGTTTGAATCTATATCTACTGTCTAAACTATATGTTGGTTTGAATCTACATCTACTGTCTAAACTATATGTTGGTTTGAATCTACATCTACTGTCTAAACTATATGTTGGTTTGAATCTATATCTACTTCTAAACTATATGTTGGTTTGAATCTATATCTACTGTCTAAACTATATGTTGGTTTGAATCTACATCTACTGTCTAAACTATATGTTGGTTTGAATCTATATCTACGGTCTAACCCATATGTTCTGCAATCTATGTCTACGGTCTAAACTATATGTTTGCTTGAGTCTATATCTACGGTCTAAACTTTAAAACTCATGGTATTAAAACATCGACGCCAGGTGTTTAAAGTAGCTAATGAGCTGTATTATTGCTTTTGTCAGCTGGGTTAGTGCACATTGCTTGAATCACGCCAGTATTTCTGAACATATGCATCAATTCTTGTTGAAAATATAACATTCACGCCAAATCGATGGATTTTAAAACATGTCCATTTACACGATCCAATCAGAAACATGTCAAATTCTTCGCGACCCAACAAAAAAAAAAAGAAAAGAAAACACGTAGCGCGAAAGAAATCTAAAAAAAAGTATTATTGTATATAATGTCGCTTAAGAGATTATTGAAATTTTTTTGGCGACTCACTTGAAAACATCTCGCCATCAACCGGGTAGGGGTGGGTGTGAAGTCCCTGTGAGGCTGAGATGAAATCTCTTAGATCATAGTTTACCCGCTAATGGAACTGTTTTTAATGGTGCCATTCTTTCATACCCACCCATAGCCGATAGTGCAAATAATTTTTTTAACCAAATGAACATCCGTGTGGATAGTGAACCACGCGTTGAGAAATGATGTAAATGATTAGAATAACTTTCGGAGATCGCACCGTCAAACCCTTCACTTCCCTTTGAACCTGCTCACCAAAAAAAAAACTCGACCATAGCAGGTCGAAGGCGCACACCTTCACGACATTTTGTTTCTATCGGCCAATCGCTGTGACCTTTTACTTACTCTCCACCCCGACCGCTTGTACTTAATGAACACAATGCACATATATATATTTCTGTGCCGACAAAAAAAAAAAGGAGGGGTTAGAGATTAGTAGAGCGGGTAGCGGGAGAATATGAATAAAAAAGCATATTGACGTCATCATCTATTATGATTTGACGTAACATCCAAAGGTTACTTGGTTCTTTCACACTGTGAACAAAAACGATATCTGGATGTCTGGTTACTTTCTTCCTTCCTTCTCTGCCCCCCTCCCCACCTCCCCACATCCTTAGACCATACCAACACACTAACGGTTACCAAACCTAGTAAACCAAAAGAACAATTTTATTTTTTTTATTTTTCTCCCTTAAACCGCCGCGTCAATCCAGGTAACTTAGAAAGTGAACGCGTAGGTTTTTTTTTGGGTTTTCGCTGCTGGACAGGCTGGGAATCACTGCCTAAGGCTACCTGCACTGAAATATAGGTCATTGTGTAATACACGGGTAGATAACCGGGTAAGCTAGTGGGGGTATACAAGTACTTACTTCTCGCAAATATTTCTCTATTCTCTCCTCTTGTGTTTGTATTGAATATGTGTGTGTGTTTGACTTTCCTCCCTTTTTTTTTTTTCATCTGGATACACAATTTCTAAATGTAATCTAATTTAACTGAAATTAATTGTTCTTAAAGTCTGCAGACAATAAAGTTTTCATCACTTTCAACGGCTGGCCAAGGCTTAGTGTTAGCAGAATTTTTAAAAAAAGATGACGTGCATTGAAAAGTAACGAAAAAAACACTTTAAATCCTTAGATCATATATACATATATATATATATATATATATATATATATATATATATATTATATATCTAAATCATAGTTTGTAGTTTTGGTTGCACACTGTAACATAAGTTCATTCATTTAGCCAGTCTAAATATAAAATAACAAAAAAGCTTGATTTATTTTGGCGCTTTTCCGCACCCCCCCAGCGTTATGGTTCTTAATTATTTCGACAAGGCGATTTTTTTTTACCCATTATAAACATTTCTAAGATGTAACAAGCTTCGTAATTCTATAAAATGTTAGTTCATAGACTTGAAATTATTAATTTGTGTATAATTATACAGGATCTACAAATGGCCCAGCTTAGAGCCTTCTAATTAAATTAGAACGTGTTCAAAAGTGGAGTTAAGATTTGAGGAGACACACCCACAAAACTTCACACAGAAAGTGAACCTAATTAAAAGCTTATACAAATAAAAAGATAAGTACGCATCAAGTTTGAACAAATTTAACTATTTACGGCAGAAGGTGAACAATATTGCTTTGTGTTATTTGTTTTTTTACACAATGAAGTCTAAATCAGGACTACCGCATCAGTGGTGACCTAAACGTTACGGCCGGAATGCATATGGCCTGGGGCGTGTATCAAGCTTACGGGGCCCTGGGGCGAGTATCAAATTACGGGGCCTGGGGGCTGAGATCGCTGGAGTAGGGCGAAAATCTAATTTCGGGGCCCTAGAGAGCGCCGATGTCGGCCGTGACTTTCTGTAAATATACGATTCTTTTTCCGGCGCCCTGTTAAGCACGGGGGCGCTGGGGTGGTGGCTGTTATGTCGTAGGCAGTAGCATAATAACTGTATGTGGCATACGGGACAGACCTTGAAAACTGCCGCCCTGTTTCGATCTTTAAAAAATGAACTGTTAAAAAATGCCGCCCCTTTCAATTGGCAACATAGGGTGCTGCCCATGGAGAACCGCCCCCTCTCCACCCACCCCCATCAATACGCCACTGATTATACACAGGGACAGAATGAGATGGAACTACAAAAGACTCTATTTAATAGGGTGTTATATTTTGAAAAAAGTGGGACTAGTCAAACCAGACACGCACGTGAGAACGTATATATTGGGACTCATGCTGACGAAAGCTGGGTTCCTTTAATCCCTTATTCCCTGAGCCTCTTCCGTCCCCTACTCTTCCTCCACGGATGGAATGACCTGTTGGAAATAGTCACCCCTCACTCCAACTCTCAGAAACAGTGATCTGCAACTAGGGGCAACAGAACGACGCCAGCACGCTAAGGAGAGAGGGAATCACGCATCTCTCTACACATTTCAATCAAAGACAATTGCCTTCTATTCTCTCCCTGACCTCATTTGTGAGTCTTAACGGTTCCCCTCACCCCCCTCCTTCGCATGTTTTTTGACATTTGGCTTGTCTAAGACTGACTTTAGAAAAGTAGAACGGTGAAGGATAAAATGATCCCTAGATTTCTATCTCTCTGTAAATGTGCGATCAGCAATTCTAGTTTGGCATTTTCATCATTTATCTGACTCAGACATTTTGCCGATGATATCATGTAGACGTATATTGTACTAATATGAACAATCCAATTGTCGCACTTAACATGTATGGGATTTTACACTTTAAGTCGGCATCAAAAACTTATGTTTCTATTCTTTGTCTTGAGGTTAAGTTAAAAATAAATCAAGCAACAAATAAATAGTTTACATCAGGTATATGTGTACCCAAAATTGTTGCCCAAAAAAAGGGGCCAAATTTATGTGTAATAAGACAAAACTGAGAGTGAAAAATTTCTTTTCTACTTAATTGGAAACAATAATTGCGGGCCTAATAGGAGAGATGAAAGGAGGTGGGGGTGTTTATACCAAATAATATGCATCTAATTAATTATTATTGATCATTTACGCATAAGAGCAAAGTGTAAGCAGGATTTAAACAGCATGGAAGGGATTTACTTGGCCCCACATATAGTTGTTTTGGAATAAACGATTAGGCCTATACGGCTATCGCGCAGGGATCTGAGGAGAAATCCCACCCACTCATTATACAATATTGCAAGTTGGATGGATGGCCGAGCGGTGTAGGCTACTCCGTGACTTGTCGATCCGAGAGTCTTGGAGTTCCGAGAAAAAGGCGAGAATTCTGATTCACTTTTTTTACGTCTTCCAAGAAACAGACACATGACTTGAAAGTGAAACATTTTTTTACCTTTCGCAAAATTAGGACCTACATTAACCTCAACTACGACCTTGGACTCTAGACGCAGTTAGCCAACGTCCCGGTGTGAACCACTATCTCTTTTTTCGTTGTTTTTTATTTAAACATGTTATGAAGCAACAGCTAATGAAAAAATTTAAAAAAAAAAATAGCTATTGCTCTAATTGTATGCTCGTTTTTTTTTTGGTTTACAAAATATATTTTGTTAATACTTGAGAGGGAAAAAGAGTATTAAGGTATGAGAACCAGTTTAAGCGATATACATAATTACACCATAAGATGTACATTAAAAAAAAACGTATCCGGAAGTGGCACGGGCACAAAACAACAACAACAACAACGAGCAACAACAACACCGGCGAAACAAAAACAACAATAAATACAACAACGATAACAACAACAAGGACACCTAACAACAACAACAACAACGACAATGCCAACCCAACAGTACAACAATAATAACAACAACGAGCAACAACACTAACGACAACAAAAACAACAACGACAACCAACAACGAACCCAACAACACACAACCTATTACCGACAACAACAATGGCAACAACTGACGACAGCAACAACGGTAACAACAACAACGACAACAACATGACAACAACAACAATAATAACGACAACAACAACAACAGTAACGTTACCAACAACAACGACAACAACCAATAACGACAACAACAACAACGTTAACAACAACGACAACAACAACGACAACAACTAATGACAACAACAACAACAATAACGACAACAACAACCCAACGACAACCCAACAACGACAACAAACAACGACAACAACAACGACAACAACACACGACAACAACCATAAAAAACCGTAACGGCAACCAATACTCTGACGACAGCAACAATGATAACAACAACAACAACGACAACCAACAACTGACGACAACTTATGACAACAACGAAACAACAACAACGAAACAACAACGACAACAACAACGACAACAACGAAAATCTTTAACGACGCAACAACAACGACAACAACAACGACAACAACTCCGCGCTAGGTTTAAATCGATTCTCGACCTTTTTTTTTTAATTGAACTGTTCGACACAACAAAACAAACTTAACTTTGTTTGTCTGGCCTTTGTCTGCACCACAACGTACCATCATCCACTGGGACAAACACATAAGTAAACAAAAATACAAAACACTGGGCTAAATAACTTTGAACTACTCCGGCCTCACAGACGTTTCTTCACCACGACTGGGAGACTCAAGAAGTGGGGAAAGTAGAACAGGGCACTGTGGAGTAAGGTGGTGGTGGGGGAAGGGGGGATAGAAACCTCCAATCACTGAGTGAGTTACAGGCAAGATATAAATACAGCTAACAGTCACCTGCATTTTGGATGATTTGGGGTTGGTTTGGGGGCGGAGACTTCTGGGCGTGAGGAAAGTCTTTGATGAAGGGTGTTGGGAGGGGCGTGAGAGAGGGGGAGGCAGGGACAGCATGATGGACTTATGTGGGCGCTAAAATTGTCGGGGGAGTCAACAGCGTTTATTGGGGTATATCTACCTACCTACCTATCTACCTACCTACCTACTTACCTACCTACCTATCTATCTATCTATCTATCTATACCTATCTATCTATCTATCTATCTATCTATCTATCTATCTATCTATCTATCTATCTATATATATATATATATATATATATATATATATATATATATATATATATATATTAAACACATGGGGAAACAATTTTTTTAACGTCAGGGATTTGGTTTACGCTGGGTGGTACTGTATTTAAGTACCCACTCCTTTACTCGGTATCGATTTCTTTCGCTCTGTCTATCGCTTACCTTCTTTCTCTCCTCATGCCAGATTCAAAATAAAAAAAAAAATTTTCAAGCCTTCAAATAGAAAAAAAAAAAACTTCTGAGGTTGTAAAATATTTCGTTTCAAATGGTCATAAACGTTCCCCACATGGACAGGTAATAATCCAGTTATGAAAACTTCACCTGAGCAATAAATGATGTAATATAGATGTGTGTAAGAGGAAGAATTGGGAGGGGGAGGCGAGAGGGGGGACTTCGAGTCATTCATTCGTTCGGCTGATCACTTCACACGCCCATGCAGACGTGTTTTAAAAAAAAAAAATTATTCTGTTTAGAAAACAATAAAGACGTGCATGTTCAAAAAGTAATAAGAGACATTTTGGAGACATAAACGGAACAAACAATTTATTCAAGGTTAATGGATTTTTTATTTTTGTTATTTTTGTTTAGTATATAAAATAAAATAAAGGTGGAAAAAGCATTACTTTTCAAAAGTCGGCAGAACACTGAAATCGTTTAGTGAATCGGTGGCGTTAGAGGTAAGGGTACAGGAGCGGGGGTTCTGACGGCGAGGGCTGCAGCGGGGGTGGAGGTGGGGTGGAGGAGGGTGTCTTTCTCTTTAATTTTTAATACAGGTAAGGTTATGCAGGGGTCCATGTAAGGTTATGCAGGGGTACAGGTAAGGTTATGCAGGGGTACAGGTAAGGTTATGCAGGGGTCCATGTAAGGTTATGCAGGGGTACAGGTAAGGTTATGCAAGGGTACAGGTAAGGTTATGCAGGGGTCCAGGTTAGGTTATGCAGAGGTCCAGGCAAGGTTATGCAAGGGTACAGGTAAGGTTATGCAGGGGTCCAGGTTAGGTTATGCAGGGGTCCAGGTAAGGTTATGCAGGGCTTCAGGTAAGGTTATGCAGGTGTCCAGGTAAAGTTATGCAGGGGTACGCAGAGACATACAATTTTTTCCGTTTAAAAAAAAAAACTAACAAACCAGGTGTTTGATGAAGGTCGCCAGTTTGCTGCGTGACTCATCACCAGACCACGTGACAGAGTATCAGAAAGGTAAGCAAATTACTTTGTTAAAAAAAAATAAGTACAAATATTCGCGAACATTCGTGTGAGGGATACCAGCGGACGTACTTTCGCACACTTTGGGTTACACTCGCGAAAAAGCTAGAGAATCGCATTTCAAATACGACCTAGCAAAACACTTGTCCACTTAATACGCAGACTTATTTATACCGTCTCTTTCTTAATTTTATTTTTAAAAAAAGGAGGAATACTGCAGCCGGGGCCTCAAACGGCCTAGATCCGCCGCAGGCCCGAGGTGCACAGCTCGGAGGCTTCGAATCTCACCCATGCCACTAATCTATGTGCTCCGCGGAACCTCCACGAATATTTCAAATTTAGGTCTATGATGATGGTGCAGAATCATTACAGCAGACGTTGTTGAAATGTTTGGCTGTAAATTAAAAAAAAAAAGTTCCCTTGGCCGTGACGGACTATCAAGTGAAAACGTGGACACCATGTGGAAGCTATCGCCTAGAAGCGCGTTGCCTTAGTGTCCTCTGTGTTACTATCGCTGTAAGCCAAAGCGCACCCATTGTAACTGAGAATGTAACGGCATCGCTGCTGACCAGTTTTAACAGACGGACGGCGTGGCCGAATTCAGAATGTAACGGCATCACTGCTGACCAGTTATAACAGACGGACGGCGTGGCTGAATTCAGAAATGTAACGGCATCGCTGCTGACCAGTTATAACAGACGGACGGCGTGGCCGAATTCAGAATGTAACGGCATCGCTGCTGACCAGTTATAACAGACGGACGGCGTGGCCGAATTCAGGAAAATGTAACGGCATCGCTGCCGACCAGTTATAACAGACGGACGGCGTGGCCGAATTCAGAATGTAACGGCATCGCTGCTGACCAGTTAGAACAGACGGACGGCGTGGCCGAATTCAGAATGTAACGGCATCGCTGCTGACCAGTTATAACAGACGGACGGCGTGGCCGAATTCAGGAATGTAACGGCATCGCTGCTGACCAGTTATAACAGACGGACGGCGTGGCCGAATTCAGAATGTAACGGCATCGCTGCTGACCAGTTATAACAGACGGACGGCGTGGCCGAATTCAGAATGTAACGGCATCGCTGCTGACCAGTTATAACAGACGGACGGCGTGGCCGAATTCAGAACGGCATCGCTGCTGACCAGTTAGAACAGACGGACGGCGTGGCCGAATTCAGAATGTAACGGCATCGGCTGACCAGTTATAACAGACGGACGGCGTGGCCGAATTCAGAATGTAACGGCATCGCTGCTGACCAGTTATAACAGACGGACGGGGTGGCCGAATTCAGAATGTAACGGCATCGCTGCTGACCAGTTATAACAGACGGACGGGGCAGCTGAATTCAGGTCGTAACGGCATCGCTGCTGACCAGTTAGAACAGACGGACGGCGTGGCTGAATTCAGAATGTAACGGCATCGCTGCTGACCAGTTATAACAGACGGGCGGCGTGGCCGAATTCAGAATGTAACGGCATCGCTGCTGACCAGTTATAACAGACGGACGGGGTGGCCGAATTCAGAATGTAACGGCATCGCTGCTGACCAGTTATAACAGACGGACGAAAATGAATTGTGGAATGTAACGGCATCGCTGCTGACCAGTTAGAACAGACGGACGGCGTGGCCGAATTCTAACAGACGGACGGCGTGGCCGGAATTCAGAATGTAACGGCATCGCTGCTGACCAGTTTTAACAGACGGACGGCGTGGCCGAATTCAGAATGTAACGGCATCACTGCTGACCAGTTATAACAGACGGACGGCGTGGCCGAATTCAGAAACAAATTCTGACCAGAAGGTGCCGCGCATTCAATGTCTTCCTCGTCAATCTGCATGTAATACCAAAATGGTCAGCTTGTAATACCAAATGGTCAGCTTGTAATACCAAATGGTCAGCTTGTAATACCAACTGGTCAGCTTGTAATACCAAATGGTCGGCTTGTAATACCAAATGGTCAGCTTGTAATACCAACTGGTCAGCTTGTAATACCAAATGGTCAGCTTGTAATACAAACTGGTCAGCTTGTAATACCAAATGGTCAGCTTGGCCGAATTCAGACAAATCGTATGTCTCACGCTGAAGCTCACCAAAATGTTGTTCTCTTCATTGTGCAAGCGCATTGAACACTGAGGCCTATTCCAATAATAGCCCTTGTTGCTGAGGCATCAATCGATGGCATCCACACCTCAACTCGTTCCTGCCCAACTGCGTTTATCTTGTTCAAATAGTGACGAGTGGTGACATGGAAGAACAAATGATGTATAACCGCCATTGTTTAAAAGTACCCTGACCTTAGATCGTACTTCATCTCTGTTTGAACATAAAATAAATAAATAAATAAAAGGGTTCAGAGCTCCTCTCGCATAGAGCCGCCCCTTGAAGCCCCGCAGTGCCTGCCAGCATTCTATGATTGCCAGACAGGATGATGGCAGACTGGTGTATCCAGAATCACCCTGCCAGGATTTTTTCCCAGCTGTATGGGTATGTGGGAGGGGGGGGGGTCAATTGAACAATAAACCTACTTTCTCAGCCCGGCTGACAGTAGCCAGAGGCGTGCGAGTCATCAATAAAGATAATAAACTTGATCGGTGAGCGAGTCACACGGCTCGCATGTCACGTGGTCATAGAGTATCTGGGTCAATGTTCCAGGGTACGGCCGTTCTATTGCCATCAGCCAGGAATAGTTTCAAGACAGGGGTCGACGGCGAAAATAATAGAACTAAAGTAAGTAACCTAGTTCTGCTTGACGCAGGTATCAGTTAAAAGCTGAGCTATTTTACTATCTATCTATCTATCTATCTATCTATCTATCTATCTATCTATCTATCTATCTATCTATCTATCTATCTATCTATCTATCTATATGTATCTATGTTCCTTCTCTATCTTTCAATACATTCATTCAGATATCGGCCATATTTGTAGTGATATTGCCACAAACACAACCGCACGCCACTGTACATTGTCCATCAATACCGAAGTTTTCAAGTTGTCTCACGAGGGCAAAGGTCACATGCTAACTGGCTCGTTATATTTTTTTTTCATTAAGTTTTTTTTCCTTAAGTAAATCAGATTTGCCCTTTGACCCCCCCCCCCCCAAATGACAACTTGCGGTGTCGCGATCCAGTGATTGAGGACCTCTGAGTCAAGTCTGTCCAGACAACGGTTTTACTAACACATTCCACGCTAATCAAAAAAAAAAAATGGGAGAAGATCTGCCGAAATACTCTGTTCACAATATAACAACCCCTCCCCCCCCTCCCACCCACCTCTACAGAAATCAATACCATTATTTGCCAGTCTATTTGCTTGTAACATTCTAATTACTTATGAACGTACAAAATAAAGTATGAAGTCTATTTAGCCCCAAGAGTATTCAAGAGGTCCCCCCCCCACCAAAACTATTGCTATTTATAGTCAGTATATACCATGATGCATTGATTTTTAATAAAATACGATAACATCACAGTCTTACAATCGTGGCTCCACCATGGTCCGGTAGAATGCTCAAGAACTCTTTTAAAGGAAAGCTGATGTGGTTGGGTCATGTTTCACGCCATATTAACATTTATCAGACCTTAATTGCTAGGGAAGTAGCTCATCAGATCCTCTGAAAACACTGTTGGTACGGTCGGCAGGGGCGCCGAGAGCCAACACGGGCCCCAGGGCAGGACATCATTGCGGGCCCCTTAATAAACAATGAATCGTGAAAAATTGACATGGTCGGGGCGGCCGGGCCCCCTTACAGATGCGGGCCCCTGGCTGATCCCAGCTCTGCCCCCTCTCGGCGCGCAGCCTCGGACGGTCGGGGGGTTATGCAATGCCATTCTTTCATACCCACACCATAGGTCGATGTAGTAGTAGTAGTGCAATGGCCATGGAGGCGCCACGGGAGATATAGCGGAGAGTTTACCCCAGACCTGAAAATATCCATTGGCCCCCCCCCCCATCACCGAAGATCGAACCGGGGAAGTCCCCAGTTCGACATTCGAGTGGTTTACTACACGACCATCCGTCTCCTGGATAGAACTGGGCAGATGGGTTTAAAGAATGGGCGTTGCCGGCATGTTGCGTCCAGACATAGGCGACTGCGTGACCAAAAAAAAATAAAAGTGTTGTCCACTGTAATGGCCACCGAGGTCCAGCAACAACGTTTGTTACGGTCTGTATGAATGAAATGTGTATTGGCACCGGGCATTTTGGCCATTTGAGAAGTTTTGGATTTTAGTCTGTGCGATCCCCCTAGTTGGTCTACGTCTGTGTACGGCCGTGACTCCATACAGGATGAATCGATTTCACATCGTTGTTACCGGTAGTTCAAAGTGAAAGAAACGTTCTGACATTGATCTCAGAGAGATAATCTCACAGAGATAATCTCAGAGAGATAATCACAAAGAGATAATCTCAAAGAATTAATAATGTCAAAGAAATAATAATGTCAAAGGAATAATAATGTCAAAGAAATAATAATGTCAAAGAAAGAATCCCATAAGAGAAAAACTTTATGAAACTCATGAGGTCCTTACATCACAGTTCTTCCAATACAGAGTCAAATGAAGTAAGCGCTGGTCACTGCCAAAAAGTCATGCAGTGGACGGCAGATTGGACGTTAGGGCACGAAGAGGTAGAAGTAAATCAGAAACGTGCAATACCTCTCAGGTAAAAATATTGGCCAGACCCGTTCCTCTGGGATTATTTATTTTCAAATAGTCTGGCAAGCAGACAAAACAAGAGATTAGAGTCCTCGCCCTTTTCTTTTCATCTCTATCTCTCTTTCTCTCTCCCCCCCCCCTTAGTTGTGACGTCATGGTGACTAAGTAGGCGGATCAGACCTGGGTGGCCTAATATTGTTATGCGTTTTTTTTTCTAAGAATCGAACTCTTTCTCTTTACCATCTCCCAGACTATCGTACAGCACATGTCAGAAGAAAAAAAAGCACACACACTCAAACAACACACTCAAACAACACACTCAAACAGCACACTCAAACAACACACTCAAACAACACACTCAAACAACACACTCAAACAACACACTCAATCAACACACTCAAACATTACACACACAAACAACACACTCAAACATTACACACTCAAACAACACACTCAAACAGCACACTCAAACAACACACTCAAACAACACACTCAAACATTACACACTCAAACAACACACTTAAACAACACACTCAAACATTACACACTCAAACAACACACTCAAACAACACACTCAAACAACACACTCATCAGAGTTTTTACTTTTTCCTCCGTTTTTTATTTACATTTATTTTTGTAACTTTACCTGTGAGAAAGAGTTGTTAATCTCTTAGATCCTATAAACCACCACCGAGGCGATTATCATTACTCCACCAATGGTCGAGAACGTAGCGGATGGCCGAGTGGTGTAGATACTCGTCTGTAAACCTGAGAGTCCTGGGTTCGATCCTCGGTGAGAGAGCCAATGGTGAAATTTGGTGCTAAGTCCCGCAAGTCCACCCGGCTTAAAGTGGGTACCTGACTTAAGTAAAGGCGGCTGGGCGTTGTGCTAACCACACAATCCCTGCACATGCCCAGGTTAAAGAAACAGTTATTTTAATTCTACACTTCATCTGCCTCGGTGGCCCTTTGGGGGCCAAGGGAATTTTTATTTATGACCGAGAATGCAGTAGCCAGTAACGTCAGGTACCGGTTTAAGCCGGGCGGACTTCTTGAGACTATCCAGAGGCTCCCAGTGAGTTCCTCGGGACCTCTCAGGGCGACAGTCGGGCGGCGGTCATCCCAGGGGCGGCACATTTCTAGTCGCTAGCCAGATGGTGGGTGGGGTGGGGGCATCTTCCATACGCTAGCACTATTTCGCAAAGGAATGGCTCGACAGTTTTTTTTTTTTAGAGTCTGCCCAAAAACTGGTTTCGCCATTAGGTACCTGGGGGAAGGGGGCGGAGAGGGGGGGGTAGAAAAAGAAAATAGAGTAGATAAATGAAATAACGTGTGAGAATAAAAAAATAAATAATCATGCGTGTGTGTCGGAGCGGCACAGATTCTACCAACACAAAACAGAGGGGGCGGGGGGAAACAACGGGATGGGTGTGAAGGTGTTGATGTGAAGTTACGGAGATGGGATTTGGTGAGTCTGGTTGAATTATCTCTATCATTCTAAGCTCATTTCTTATCTCCAGTGCTGGAATGCCAATAAGGCGATGTGTGTGTGTGGGGGTGGGGGGAGAGAGAATAGAGAAGAATAAAAGAGACAGAGTGAGAAAGAGAGAGAGAGAGAGAGAGAGAGAGAGTCGGGTGGATAGAAAAGAAAGGAGAAAGTGAGAGATGAAGGGGGAAAGTTGATCCAGGTAAAAAGTGATGGATGAACAGGGGCGAGGACAAAAGGTGAGAGGAGGAGAACGCCCCGTGTCAGGTATATGTTTGTTTTTATTTATTTTTTTTACTTTTCTTTCTATGAGCGTAACACATTTTGGCAAGGGGGAGGTTATATCGACCCCGAAGAAAAGTTTGTTGTTGCAGCAGAGGAGATGATAATGATGTTGGAGCCCTTCCTCCCCCCCCCCCGCCCCACCACACCTCCTCCCCCCGATTTATTTCATGGTTCAAGGCTGAACTGATGTTCTTCACGGTTACCGTCTCCCTGGAGGAACTCACAGTTATCTAGGTCACAGGTACAAGAGTTAAAAAAAAGAGTGAATGACCTTGGAGCGTCCATCAAACCGCTGCAACATCACCATCAAATAGAGAGACCAAAAAAAAAATACAAAATAGAGAGAGAAATGCGCGTGGACTGTATTTATTAGTTCTTGCCCCGTGAGTTAATCAATGTAGTGCTCACGATCTACACCTCCAATAAAGTCATCAAATTAAAAGTGTAAAATTTCTTGTGTTCGTTTGTGGTGTGTATGCCCTAGTGCAGTGGTCGGCAAACTTATGAGCCAAAGAGCCAAATATGAACATTTACAACAATTAAAAAAAAAATTGGGAGCCGAATCTGCTTGTTTAGTAAACTTTTATTACACTAAATAAGTAGTACACTAAATAAGTTGTACACTAAATAAAACTAAATGCCAGAGCCGCACTTAAGGAGCCAAAGAGCCATATGCTGCTCCGGAACCGCACTTTGCCGAACATTAGGGCCTAGTGTGTGTGTGGGGGGGGTGTTTACACCAGAGCGGCTTTTTTATTTGTGTTTTTTCACAAGATTTAGCAATTTAGCACGCTTTAATAAACTGTTCTTTAAGGGGAATCGTTGAGGAAAGTGTAGATTAAAAAAACAAAAGGGCCACAATCTATCACCATTGATGTATAGAGTGGATTTTTTTATTAGAGTCTTAGAAATAGAACCACTAAAGAGGCACAAAAAATTTACCACCAACCCACTAAACCTATTTTCAGTGATTACCAGCAATCAGATTGTTATAAAAATGTGTGTATTGCACCGTCTGATTCTCGTAATCTCTGTGTGTGTGTGTGTCTGTGTGTGTGTGTGTGTGTGTGTTGTGCCACCAGATTGCGCTCAATTGCCGGAGCGACACAACCGCCGAATGACTCAACAAACCGACCTATAATTTGACACAGATAAACGCACATAAGCGCACAAAAAAAAACAAAGTGGACCTACTGTGACGTCACAGAAGTATGGCCGAGATACTGGACACGTATGACGTGATTTTAAAATCCACAGCACAACGCACGTCAATCAATCCGACATTTTGAAAATGGATAGAGAGAACAAAAAAAAAAATAATAGACACTACGTATCCAGATCTGGTACGAAAAGTTTGAACTAAACAACAAACAAACAAACAAACACAACTTTGTGTTGTGTGTGAGGGCGACACTCACAGGTAAAATCCTCACCTCCCCGTCCCCGGCATCAACTTCAAACGTGATACCTGGTGCGTGAAACAGAGGAGAGAGTACCAGGGCTCGTTTCATGCTCACGGAGAGAGAGAGAGAGAGGGGGGGAGAGGGGGGAGAGAGAGGGGGGAGAGAGACAGAGTTAGAGAGAGTGAGAGACAGAGATAGAGAGAGTGAGAGACAGAGAGACAGAGAGAGACACAGCGATAGAGAGAGAGACAGACAGAGAGAGAGAGACTGAGACAGAGAGAGCGATTCAAGATAGGGAGGATAGACCGCGAGATTCATGATGTAGGTCTGTAGGAGATACACATAGGATACGAATGATTAGATGGGAAAGGGAGAAATGCTTGAGATAAATTACTAAAAAGTTGGAGCTGTGTCTGAATGTACCGGTGTTATGCCTGCCTCGTTATGTGAGCGAAGCAAACAACACTGGTGTATTTAATTATCACATTGTAAATACATACAATATAGACAAATAGGAAAAACGACAGACGGTAAAAAATAAAAAGATAAAAAAAAAGAAGATAACTAGAGAAAAGGAAGATAGATCGACAGACAGACAGCCACGGAGAAAAAGAGGCAGATAGATAGGTAGATAGATAGATAGATAGATAGATAGATAGATAGATAGATAGATAGATAGATAGATAGATAGATAGATAGATAGATAGATAGATAGATAGATAGATAGATAGATGGATGGATGGATGGATGGATGGATGGATGGATGGATGGATGGATGGATGGATGGATGGATGGATGCATAAGGACGAATCTTCCGACAAGTAATTTCGCAATAGGCAAAAAGAACGGAACCTTTTTAAATAACTGCGTCTTTTGGGCGTCTTAGATAGATAGATGGATAGATAGACGATAAAGCTGTTTATTCTTTGCACGCTATACTTCTTCACTTAATCTAAAGCTTGTGTACAATATGCGGCTCTTTTATCCCTCATCTACCTGCTGTCAACGTAACCCTCTCTTGTCGATGGTCGACTCGCCTGTCCTGACTTAAGTCTACTCACCCAGGTACATCACTTTCTTTTTTTTTTAAATTCTACTGGTCAGCTATTGAAAAAATTATATCTTGCTCATAACAAGAGTAAATTATCAAAAAAAAATATATATATATATCTACAATCACTCATATATTGGTTTTAGAAGAAATGTATTTATTCTACTATACTTTAAACAGGTGTACTAGAAAATGTTCATCCAAAGTTTAAATTTATTTACATGTTTTACTTTTTAAAATTGTTTTATTCTTTGTCTTTTTGCAGAGTGGAAAAAAAATGGAATTTAATGTATTCTCAGTTATTTCCTTTGTTCATCGAATGAGATGGTACCGAACAAAGAGAAAAGGAAAAACGAGCCACCAGTCTTAAAAGTCTGGGACGTTAAGCTCCAGACGAAAGGAAGATTGGCAACGGGTCAAATCGGCGTAATAATAGACTTAAAGAGGGAGATAATAGAGTGATACTTTGTACAGGTTGCTCACCTAGAGTGGTCCAACTTGACACAAAAAAAACTATACAAAGGCAACCGGCGTCTGTAACCCCGGTTACGTTATAAACATCTTGCTTGATAATAGGGATTATCTGGCGTAAGCTTTTCTAGGACCGTTTCCAAAAAGTATATTACAGAGGTTCTCAAATAATACAAAGGCATTCGGCGTCTGTAACCCCCGGTTACGTTATAAACATCTTGCTTAGTACAGGGAATCTCCGTCGTTAGCGTTTCTGGGACCGTTTCCAAAAAGTATATTACAG
The DNA here is from genome assembly GCA_021962125.1 of Bulinus truncatus. Taxonomy (NCBI): domain Eukaryota; kingdom Metazoa; phylum Mollusca; class Gastropoda; family Planorbidae; genus Bulinus; species Bulinus truncatus. The sequence goes on from JAGDYQ010000115.1 coordinate 2,628,634, forward strand.
AGGTTCTCAAGACGGAACTATTAGATTACATGTTGTAACCATGCATACATACACACACATATCATCTATTTAGCAGGACTGGGAATAGGGAATGGATGTGTTACATTGCTGAGGGTTCCATTAGGTTCATGGGGAGAGAGAGAGAGAGGGGGGGGGAGAGGGCATCAATTCCCGACGAGTCCCCATTTTTTTAAAAACTATGGATGAAATTTGTTTTTTTTTTTGTTTTTTTTCAAAAGTACGATTATTAATTGTTTTTATTTGAGAGGTGGGGGAGGGGGTGGGGCAGGTGGGATGACGGAAATCTTCTTTGCACACGTTGCACAGACATTCCCTTCTGCGGCCCTAATGGTAAAGTACCTAACGGTAAAGTACCTAATGATAATTTTATAGTGACCCCCCCCCCCACATCAAGGTAATTTGCGAATTTTCGCGAACCACACACTCTGAGAACCCTTCGTGAGGGGGAGAGGTGGGATGGGGGTGTTAAGAAGGTTCAGCTGAAGGGGTGAAATAGGTCATAGACATTATCTGGATTGGGGCCAGCGGTAACATCGGGTCAGACGACATACCCACGTCACATGTTGATGTCAGAGATGCATACGGCTAATTTTCGGGGGGGGGGGTCATTCATTCTTCGCCGTTGTATTTATTTTGGTTTTAATTTACAGGAAAAAAGATTTCTGCTGCCAACTGGCAACGACATCAACACATTTCTCTATTTGACCCAAATTACAGCTGCTGTTATTGTTGTTGTTGTTTTTTAACCTATTTGATATTCAAGACCTTTTCTTGTGCGTGTCTTTTCCAGGATGAGAAGGTGTGCAGGGCCGTCTGCTGTCCCTTCAGGCAAAGTGGCGACTGCGTCTAGGACCCGTGAGCCAGAAGAGGGGCCCCACAGGCATACCGGGACCCACAAAGTCTTTAAATAATTTTTTTTACAAATGAAATATCCTATTAATTACATACCGCGGGAACCTGGCCCTTCGATGGTCATGCGATGATTGAATTTTTTTTTTGTTTTTACTGCGCAGGTCCGTAGATTTATAAAGTTTGTCTAAGCCCCATCGCGAGGCACTACGGACGGTGATGGGGGCGGGGAGGGGGCATTTCAAAAGGTCACGTAGGCACCAGGATCCGAGAGTTTCACCGCGCCGATTGGGATCTCAAGACTGTGTTAGTCTAGCAAGCATTAGCAGCAATCAAAAACAATGCTAGAGGAAATAATAATACCATAGATAAAATGATGGCTGCAGCAGGATTGTCCAGGAACAATATCATTCATATACTTACTCTGGATCTAAAAAGCGGCCAAGGCCGGAGGCATGTGATGTAGCGGGGGGGGGGGGGTTAATATTGCAACCGCACCATGGCCCCCACGCTGAAGGGGGGCAACAGCAATAGAAACGCTTTGATACGAAACACATACACTATGATTACTTCTCTACGCCCGCCCGCCCCGCCACCGCGCGCATCAACTGGACCGATGACCGCTCCGGCGTGATGCGCCATCAACGTCAGATGAACTGTAGCGCCCCCCCCCCCCGCTGCAACCTGATGCAGCACCATCAAAGAGTCATCATATCTGGTTTATAACAGCTCAGAGCAAAACTGTGAGGTGTGTCGTAACAAAAGTTCGTGCTACATTAATTCACACATCAAGTAAAGAGTGATTTGTGCCCACAGTACCCCCCTACCCACCACCACCCCAACTCCTCCTGTTTGGATGCTGATTATTTTTCCACCCCCCCACACCCCTCTTACTATACACACACACACACACGCGCGCGCGCGCGCACACACACATACACAATGTAGGTAATTTTTAGGATCAGTAGAGAGGGCGTGGGGGGGGGTTATCACTAATACTAAAAGCAAGGATAGAGAGAAGATGGAAGCGTGAGAAATGTAACAGAGGCGGTGTGGTGGTTGGGGGGGGGGGTAGGGACTAGTGAGTCAGTTATTTCTGGCAGACATACCAAACATAATGTCATAGCACAATATACCAGTGATCCCCAAACTTTGATCCGAGTACACTTGGTAGCAGCAACCGCACAGCCAGAACCACGGACAATTAGAATTTAAAAATAAGTTTTAAGCACGAAAAGTACTAGTAGGACCTGCAGAGTACATTGCTATGTCTCTGTTTTCGATAATTATAATCACTTCAAAGGCAAATCTATGATTACCCGAAACAAAATAAATTTATAGATCTCCATAGTCCGTTCCCGACTCCATAATTCATAGCCACAGCTCTTGTCTTAAAAATAAAACAGCGTTTAATTATTCGAAACACTAAGAGTACATACAATTATAGTGACCTGCAAAAATTAAAGAACAGATGGAGCCAAACTATTTGAAGACTTCTCCCGTGGTAAGGGGAGACAACAAGGAGAGAAGGGCCGATAATTTGATTGAAAAGAATACCCCCCCCCCCCCATTTTTCGTGAGGATCTTATAGATTGAAAATAGAAGCTGTATCACGTGGGCTAGCCACGTTAACCGAGTCTTTTGACGAAAAACGAAGACAAATCTTCACACATACACAAAATTGACGAAAAGAAAACAAGCGATATCAGAAGGTAAGGAAAAAAAACAGAGATTTACCAATGTTGTTAACTTGAGCTCCTTATTAGACATAGATTAAAACAAAAAAAAAAGTTATCCGTAGTGGCGTAGTGAGGGAATGACAATAGGGGGGGGCATCACCTGGGTGCTACTCACAAAGGGGCGCCAAATCGTATATTTTACATGTAAAAGGCGCTAAAAAGGTATTGTGCCCGGGCGCGAGTTAAGCTCAATACGCCACTGGTTACCCGTTAATTAAAACAAAAGAACCTGAGAATCTTTGCAGTAGAGAATGTGAGATCTCTAACAGCTTCAGGATGAATATTGTGTGAGATTCCCTCGTGCGAGGTGAAACAGACCGTGCTTTCGAATACACGAGTCTTAAGTTTATGAGCGTGTTAGGGTTAGGCTTAGCAGGTAAGTAGAGAACATGACGAGTGGTATAGTTCGGTGATAGCAGTTAAGTAGAAGTCACGTGACCTACACCTTCCCAACATGGGCAAAAAAGATCAATTATATAAAATATCATTTTATTTTGGTTGTATGATAAGCTGACCTTGTGGTTTTTATTTGATTGGTTTACATGCTACGCATGTTTAACTAGGCTGTGAAATATGGTCATTATATGTTACGTATTTAAATAGTTGCATGGCAAATGCAAACCATCGTTTATTGATTGGAATTTTCGTACTGAATACCAGGAACTGTTTAATCGACGTCTCTAAATAGACAGACAGACAGACTGACAGACAGACAGACAGACAGACAGACAGACAGATAGACAGACAGACAGACAGACTGACAGATAGATAGATAGATAGATAGATAGATAGATAAATAGATAGATAGATAGATAGATAGATAGATAGATAGATAGATAGATAGATAGATAGATAGATAGATAGATAGATAGATAGATAGATAGATAGATAGATAGATAGATAGATAGATAGATAGATAGATAGATAGATAGATAGATAGATAGATAGATAGATAGATAGATAGATAGATAGATAGATAGATAGATAGATAGATAGATAGATAGATAGATAGATAGATAGATAGATAGATAGATAGATAGATAGATAGATAGATAGATAGATAGATAGATAGATAGATAGATAGATAGATAGATAGATAGATAGATAGATAGATAGATAGATATAGCGGGGATGTTTACTAAATTTGAAAACAAAAGAACACAGAAATCTATTTATGTAGACTCTCACTGCATGAATTATTCATGGCTTTTGGCGAGTAACACGAACGTCTATAAGTCCTCCTAAGGGGCTAACTCCGACCCCCCCCCCCCACCAATCAACTCCCGCCAAACTAATTCGTGTCAAATCTGATGATATACAATCATCATACCTCACCAGTGGCGTAGAGAGGGGTGGGCATCATGCCCCCGGGGCGCTACTCACAAAGGGGCGCCAAATGTTATATTTTTCATGTAATATTATATGGTTTTCGAATTTGGGGGGGGGCGGGGGCGGTGCTAAAAAGGTATTGTGCCCCGGGCGCGTGTTAAGCTCCGCTACGCCCACTGTACGTCACACATCATACGTCACACATCATAACGTCACACATGGCTAATTAGTACCCAACTGTACAGGCGAAACAAATACAAAGCATTCATACGAATGTAATGATTATCGCGTATTCAGGCCTAGGGCCTCTACTTCACAGACAACCTGGTTTCTAGAGAGGCACCCACCCCACCTGCACTCGTGTGACACATACTTCTAAACACATTTTACTTAACATGCTCTTTAGTTCAGAGAAAATCAAAGGGAAGCAATTCAGTTAATCTGATATGCCTTCTATTTTTAGGAGGTTATCCTCATTAAAGTAAAGTTTCCCCTTAAGCCCTCATAAAGGCTCATCGGGGCCATTCCTCACCCCCCCCCACCGGGCCATTGAGGCGTAGAATTCATATCTTTTAGTAGCCACTGCATATTGAGAGATTGTATGGCTAGCGCAAAGCCCCCTGCCGCCATTACTCCATTAACTTAAAGTCAGGTAACCATTTAAAGGTATGTAAATTTGAGGACTTTCACCAGGACATGAAAAAAATCACAAGGTTCTCACTGAGTTTCGAACCCGGGATCCTTCCGGTCAATAGGCGCGTGATCCTCATTGCATGTGTAGAAATTTTTGGTACTTGTGACTGTCAATTATGTGTTTTTAATAGGCCAGTGTCAATGAAATGTGAGTACATCACAGGCTAGCGTCAATGAAATGTGAGTACATCACAGGCAAGTGTCAATGAAATTTGAGTACATCACAGGCAAGTGTTAATGAAATGTGAGTACATCACAGGCAAGTGTCAATGAAATGTGAGTACATCACAGGCAAGTGTCAATGAAATGTCAGTACATCAACGCTAATAGCGAATTAGTCATTGCAAAAAAAAAGAGTAAAAGAATGGAGGGGGGAAATAACTGTAATTACATTTTCTAAAAGAAATATTTCACAGGAAAAAAAAATGAATTGCGTTGAACGCTTCCAGACAGATTTCCGTTACATTATAGAGTGGTTTTGTTTGGATAAATCAAAATATGTATTCAAGGATGTGTCTCTCTCATGAAAAACATATAAAACATTTTTTTAAAAATATTATTATATGCTTGATTGGACCCGAAATATACCTTTTACATAGGGCCCCAAATATACCTTTTACATGGGGCCCCAAATATACCTTTTACACGGGGCCCAAAATATACCTTTTACATGGGGCCCCAAATATACCTTTTTCATGGGCCCCAAATATATCTTTTACATGGGACCCCCAAATATACCTTTTACGTGGGGCCCAAAATAAACCTTTTACATGGGGTCCCAAATATACCTTTTACATGGGCCCCAAATATACCTTTTACATAGGGCCCCAAATATACCTTTTACATGGGGCCCCAAATATAACTTTTACATGAGGCCCCAAATATACCTTATACATAGGGCCCCAAAAAGAAAAACAGCCCTGGATTCATATATATATATATGTATATAGACAGTTTAGTGCGAACAATAATAACAGATAATAAAACAGGCCCCATGGTTTATGATACAGCCCAGTGGCCAACCAATTTTCGTTGTCATAAAATCGTCAGTTCATAAAATGGTCAGTTCATAAAATGGTCTGATCATAAAATAATTATTATTATAATATCCACGGTACTTACCTACGGAAAATAACTTTAAAAATCCAACACAAGTACTTCCAGAAACTAAGAATTGTGGTTATTAATCCCATGGTGCAAATGCTGTGACATCTACTTTCTCTGTCTATGCGTTTGTCTATCTGACTGTCTCTCCAACGGGCGAGAACTGGGCGGTGAGTGCCATATTTCGTGTTCATCAGCACCCCACTATTCAACTGTTTGTTGTTTATATATATATATATATATATATATATATATATATATATATATATATATATATATATATATACATATAAATAACGACTGGCGCCGACTCTGTATTTCATTACCAGATATCCACCGGTACTATTTCGGGCTCAGCTTTGGTATCAGATAAAAGAAGAAATTAGAAGAAAAATAGAAGCGATTCTTCTCCGTCACTCGGTCAGACGCCGAGATCTTTTATTCCGGTCTCTTGTTTACGTCTTGGTCATGAATAGCGAGACAGCACCGGATGTGTTGTTTAACACAATGAATCCTATTGTTTACTGTTGTTATATGTTGCATACACAAAAATACACACACACACACACTGTGAACCGCGACTTAGTTCAGACAAAACAATACAGGAAACTCTTAATAAGTTTGCCAGTGATACCACTCAGATGTTTTCCACAATCATTTCCTATTTATACATAATAAAGTTGTAATAATCTAGAAGCAACATAATTGGTTAAAAAAAACAACAACAACGGTAAGTTGATTTGAGTTTTAAAATAATTATAATATATATAAGCGATTTGGGCTCTGCGTTAAATCGAAAGAAGAGAACTAATACAACAGTATTCCAGTTTAAAATATAATCATGAAAAACATCGGATCTGCCCGAAACCAAAAATAACCTAGCCTACCGAATCGGTAGCTGCACGGGATTGGGATTAGCGGGAGCTGCACGGGAGTCAAAATCACACCCAGTCCCACCCACTCCCGCGTTTTCAAAACCAGTCCCACCCGCTCCCAAAAGAAATTCCCACCAGTCCCACCCGCTCCCGCGAAAATTTATCCCAATCCCACCCGCTCCCGCGAAAATTTATCCCAGCCCCACCGGCTCCCGTCAAAAAATATTCTTATAACTCATAAAAAATGGTTTAAAAATTTGTTTGTAGAAATCCTCTCGATAAACATACATGAAAAACATTTAAGATAATAAGTAAAATAAATAGTTCTACAGTTCTTGTAAAAATAAGAGGTCATTAACACTTTCTGGAGATTTTTTTCTTTCTTCACAACATTACCCAAATGCTTGAAACAGTTGTGGCATAAGGCAAAATCTCACTTACAGGAACATTCCCATATTTTGCACCAATGTTTATCAACTTTGCAGCCGATTCTTGGAAACCAGAGCCTTCGACAAATGAAAGGACCTGACGTCTTTAGCGCACATTGAAACAATGGTGTTTGGAATTTCTGTTTTAACCCGAACTGGAACCTGTTTAACAATCTTCTCTTGACTTGGAATGAAGCAAGTCATTGATGTAATTTTTGGAAATGGTGATCTGTTTTTACAAAACTCGAGATGCTTCCACAGACCATTCGTACCATCGTGTGCCTTCTAAGTTCTAATGGTATCGCATCATATACATACTGCGAATGGCACATCCTCACCATCCAAGAGCAAACGAATGAAACTTTCCCAAATACTGCTCTTACCATCTTTATTTACGTAAAACTGAATACGCTCGCTTTTTGCGTAAATTAACTTTTGAATGTTTGCTTTATTATTCATTATTTGAAAATTAAAAAAGAGAATTAGAGAAGTATGTCTGTTTCACTCTTATTTGCTCGCTCCTTTGTCACAACTCAAAAACCAATCAAACTCGAGGCGTTGTTAGTACAACGATTTATTTACATAAGTGTACATCAGAAATTATTCAGAATACAAAAGTCCATAAATGAATACACTTCAATAATTCACTCTGCCTCAACTCTGACTAATTAGAGATCTCTAAAACTCCTCATAACTACTAATTTCTCCTAACTTCTCTTAATTAACTAATGTCCGAATCCAGCTCCTATTTATACCCCAACGTCCGTGCCCTAATTACCCTAGGTACGTCACAATCCCTTAAGTATTTTCCTAACTATCTAATCTTTCTAGGAGCGTCACCTGGTCGTCATTGTTAACCCTACTAGCCTGTCTGACGACGCATCTCGGTCTTCACACCTTTTCTGTCTACTATTCTATTGTTTCCCCACCTTGTCCTAAGTCGTCTGTCACCTTGTCACCCTTATTGGTATTACTCCTAACTCTTAGATATTCATTATATTAAAACGTCGAAGGGGATAGTCTCTGTCTCTAAATCTACTCTAGCGTTTTGACCTAAATACCAAGAATGTCAAGGAAAGGCCTTGAACTAGGTGTGTATCATACATCAACATCATCCCAAGATCATCCGTGCTATTTGATTGGTTCATCAGAAGTCTGCGAGAGTCTCAACTCAAACAAAACCCAAACCCACGGGATTCCCACAAAAACAAAACCCAAACCCACGGGACTCCCGCAAAAACAAAACCAATGCCATGGAACTCCCGATAAATTATTTCCAATCCCGTGGGAGTCCCGCGGATTCCGCGGGACTCCCGCGAATCCCAATCCCGTGCAGCTCTCTAGTGTCTAAGCATGTGTGTGTGCTGGTATTTTAATAGTTGTCCGTGCGTTTGTGTGTGTCAGAGTCTTGAATTGTGTGTCTGAATGTGTCTGGGTGTGTGTGTGTCTGAACCAAGGAATGCCTTTGTCAATACGCAAAACGGAAAAATTAAAAAACAATATGTTACATTTTAAAATATTTCCAAGTAAAATCGAATCTAACCACAAATATTGTTTATATTCGATTATGTGAAATTTCGGCATGAGAATATTTCATTATTCACAAATGTTATTCTGTGTACCGACCATGTTAGTCCTCTCTACCAGTAAATGTTTTATTAATATTATAGCCTAAGTCAAGGCTGTAGCCCCCCCCCTCCCCGCCCTCCAAATTAATTCTAAAAATCAAATTTTATTATAAAATATACTTCTTTATAATTGTGTTCCAATTTTTTCTTATATAAAACTCTCCGCACAGCCCCTCCCCTCCCCCCCCCAAAACAAAATCATGGCTACGGCCTTGACATATTATCAATTCAAGTCAGAGATTCATCGATCGATTCCCGAACCAACAAACTAGTTCAGTCATACCTCTAAATCCGAACTTAATCCGTTCTGGAAATCGGTCCAAATCAAAATCTTACAAGTTCCGAATTCGCTAAACTAAATGTTTTTACGGACAGGAAATATTGCCGATTTTTAAGATAATTTATAATATTTGAACGGTATATGCGCTGTATTTACTATTTGACATTTTTGTATGTAGACACAAAATAAGTACAGGATGAAAATCATACAATTATCATCCACAAAAAATGATTGAGATATTTTCACTACATAATTCCTTTGCACTCGTACCACTATAATGAATGTAAATAAACAACAAATCCTTATTACGTCATCACTCTTTCCATTTAACAGGAAAGCCAAGAAAAAATGGCCTAATGTGACAGTTGTATATCCACCGTAATAAGCCAGTAAATCCACCGTAATAAGCCAGCAAATCCACTGTAATAAGCCAGTAAATCCACTGTAATAAGCCAGTAAATCCACTGTAACATGTAACATGCCAGTAAATCCACTATATAATAAGCCACTCGTTTAGTAGTTCTATGCTTTGCAACTTACGGAACGATCCATCCAGTTTGACACGGTTACACAACAAAAGACCAGATACTTGGTACATTCGGAAAGATTCATCTGGTTTTGACACAGAACACTGAGACCAGATACATGTACTTGGTTACATCCCCAGTTTAAAACGTACCCACTGACACCGGTGCGAGCGTGCGTGTGTGGTGTGTGTGTGTGGTATGCGTGTGTGTATGACACATCTCGGTGACACAACGTCATAGATCATCACTGTACACATGATGGCAGCAGGCAGCGCAGTGGTCGAGGGGGGGGGGGGGGGTCCCGAAAGAAGGGGAGAGGGCTGATGGTCCCGAAAAGGGGGTGGGACGAGGAGAGGGGGCGGGTGTGAATCTTAAACTTGGAGCAAAAAAAAAAGGTAAACTTGAAACCTAAAACAAACAGACATGAAATAGAAGACATCAAGGATTTCTATTACTTTCATACATAAATAGGGCCCCCACACCCATTACCATTACATAGCTATAAAATGGTCCTATGTTTATTGAATATAGTTAGCATAATCAATCGTAATAAAATGACTACAAGTTTAAATATATATATATATATATATATATATATATATATATATATATATATATATAATATCAGTTATATATCAATCGTATAAGTTGTTAGTCCAATACTTTATACAAATACAGTGGATTCCGCTTAATTGGGACACCGCTTAGTTGGGACAGCCGCTTATTTGGGACAAATCTCACAGAAACCAAACCAAGAAGCCAATGGTAAATTTGTATGTTTAATTGGGACAGCCGCTTAATTGGGACAAAAAGCCTCGGTCCCGATGTGTCCCGATTAAGCGGAATCGACTGTATATAGATCTTTGTTCGTTTGTGCTTTGTATAGAGCATAAAAACATCAATACATTTTTCTCTAAGAGTTAGATCGGCAACACTCACGCCTCGACCCTGATAGATAGATAGATAGATAGATAGATAGATAGATAGATAGATAGATAGATAGATAGATAGATAGATAGATAGATAGATAGATAGATAGATAGATAGATAGATAGATAGATAGATAGATAGATAGATAGATAGATAGATAGATAGATAGATAGAAAACTAGAGCCAGCGCGGATGCTGAAAAACAAACATTTAAAAAAATCATCGGCAAATCATAAATTCCGTACATGACCAAATTTATAAATAGTGATTACACGCCAGTCCCTTTTATGTGTCTCTCTGTATCTATATGTATGTGTGTGTTCGTGTATATTGTGTGTGTGTGTGTGTGTTGAAACGTATGTGTGTGTATAAATGTATATGCTGTGCATTTGAAGGAATAGAAGGGTAATTAATTCATATTTTGTAGTTATCGTCTATGTGTGTGTGTTTACAACACTAAGTCGGTTGCTTACTGAAATGCGCTGTTGCTTACTGAAATGTGCTGTTGCTTACTGAAATGTGCTGTTGCTTACTGAAATGTGCTGTTGCTTACTGAAATGTGCTGTTGCTTACTGAAATTTGCGTTAAGTTGGGGGGGGAGGGGGTGTATTTTGACACTACAAATTACAAGACAAGTTAATGAACCACAGTTATTCAAGGAGAAGTGGGGGGAAAGGTGTTTAGGAAACTGATGGGCTTGTGTTCTGTTTGACAGGCCGTTTGTTTCCAGTCACTGCTCATTTGTAATTAATAATGACATTAACTGGAAAATCTGATGTCAAAATAAGATTTTTTTTTTTTAAATATAAAATTTGACCATCAAAAACATCCATATGTGACAGTTTGTATGTCTGTGTGTATGTGTGTGTGTGTGTGTGTTTGTTTGTGTATCGTGGATATCGGTTGTTGTTGGTTGTGGTGGTTTTGTTGTTACTGTTGGTGTAGACATCTGTCTAGTTTGTCGTTATTGTTGGTGTAAACATCTGTCTAGTTTGTCGTTATTGTTGGTGTAGACATCTGTCTAGTTTGTCGTTATTGTTGGTGTAGACATCTGTCTAGTTTGTCGTTATTGTTGGTGTAGACATCTGTCTAGTTTGTCATTATTGTTGTTGTAGACATCTGTCTAGTTTGCTTACCCAAATGATCGACTGGTATGGAAATAATAAATAATACACAAAAAAACAGAACGGTCATTTTCTACCACATTGAAATCTACGGCAAAAACATTCATTTCTAATTTAGATAAGTCACAGGAGCAAAACACTGCATTAATTGATAGTGTCATTAGTTACAAAGATACAACATGAATGACGACACACGGCAGGATTGGCTCTAGCATACCGAGACGGGCCTCATTTCTAGAAGTTGTTATAGGTGGTACCCAGGTCAGAAGTTACTCCTTGATCCAGAAATGTACTAATAGATTCATCAACGAATGGTAATTCGGGTCCTTGCACACATGGAGTGTTTAGTCTCTCGTACGAAACTAATCAGCCAAGTATTAGTGTATGCAAACTAAAAAAGCTGGTTACATTGGCAGAATTAGTGTATACAGACTTAAAAAAGCTGGTTACATTGGCGGAATTAGTGTATACAGATTAAATAAGCTGGTTACATTGGCAGAATTAGTGTAGACAGATTAAATAAGCTGGTTACATTGGCACAATCAGATAAGCCTATCGAACAGAAGCTTATAATAGTTACTTTAAGAGTTACATCTTCATTGGCTAGAAATGCGTCTCGTGCCATTCCCCCCCCCTGCCCCAACTACCACATCAGTTCACAGTGTGTAAAGGCTATTTGTTACGAGAAAGGAAGTATTATTGATCGTTAGTGAAATTCTGACATCTACATTCATATCTGATTGCTCTCAAACTTGTATACGACAAGCAATTTAGAAAGTTTTACAACTTTCATAGTTTTTAATGATACACAGGCCCGTAGCCAGGTCAACGTAAGCAGGGAGGCACCAATACCCAGCAAGGGGGCACCTTTACTTTTTTTTTATTTTTTCCCCTTTTTCTTCTTTTTCAAGCGGGGGGCACTCCACACCTAGCGGGAGGGGACACGCCCCTCAGCGCCCCCCCTTGGCTACGGGGCTGATGATACATAGCCTATAACAATTCTTTAGTAAAGCAATTCTGCAGCCCGCATTTCATTTTTTTCAAGTTAAATCATATTTTTTTTTTATTAAAACTGAACATATTATGCGGTCCTTAATTATAATATGAAGAGCTCAGATTTACCTTGAAAAGTAACTTTTTTAACTTGGGTGTTATTTTGTATTCTTTTTCAATTTAAAAAATATTTCACTTCATTAAATAGAGTGAATAGAAATTTTTGTGCGTGCATATGTTTAATTTGGAAGACCCACTAACAAAAAATACTCCATCAAGGGTGATAGCAAGCCCCACTTTGAGGGGGGGAGCTAGCAACACCCCACCCTATAGAAGAACCCATGCAACAAGAACTACTTACTACTGAGAAAACAGATATTTTTCCTGAAGACCTCTGAAAACTTTGTTGAGATGAAAGCTGATAGGAAGCCTCAAAACCAACTGCCCTTCTGTCCTGGGAAAATTAATATCTGAACATGGAATGTCGGGACCTTGCTTGAGTCAGGAAAGATGGCACAGTTACAGCAGAGATGAGGAAACAACTTGATCAAGTTAGGCATCAGTGAGACATGGTGGTCCAAAGCTGGACAGAAATTACTGATATAAGGAGAGCTGTTGCTATTCTAAAAACATGGATAATGATGCATCTCACTCACAGAAAGTTGACATCATGCTGTCCAAACAGACACTTTTTTGGATGGGAAGCTCATGTCTCCATAATCATTACTCATCTGCACAAAAGATTAAAACAAATATAGTCAGTGTTATGCACAAACGTACCAACAGATTGGAAGGAGGTTACCTTGTCTAGCTTCCAATGAATGGGGACCTCAGCAACTACAGGGGCATCACATTACTATCTGCACCAGGCAAAGGTTTTTAATAGTATTCTCTTAGAGAGGATGAAAGACACAGTCAACCCACAGATGTGAGATGAGCAGGTAGGCTTCAAGAGAAAGCTGACACCACATAGATGGGTTATACCTGGAATCAGCTGGAGAGGATGGCAAACGATAATGGACTCTTGAGATCTGTTGTTGATGGTCTAGACCCATCCAGGGGTGACAGCAGTGATGATGACTTGCAAAGTATTTTGTGTCCAGCCATAAATTTCTCATTCTCGACAAAGAAATAAAAATTACTTCAATATCCAAATTTCTTTTGATGTACGTCACAAAACAATCTACTGTATGTTTTTATTTACTACTGCAGCCTATACACAGATGCAGCAAAGATAATGGTGCAGAAGGTAGGGTACAATCACCTAAACCCTCCTCTTCCATCCGTCCTTCCACAACTTCAGCTATCAAAGCAAAAGAGATAGCCTTTGATTTTACATGAATGACACATGACATCAAGAAGTGTCACAGTGAATCACACACAATTGTGTGCACAGGCCAATATGATAATGTAAGAGCTCAGATACTGATGTTTTTTAGAGCATAAATTTATGCATACTTCTGCTTTTTTAGCTCATGGAAATCTGAGCCCTAACCACCAACATTGACAGAAAGTGTGTGGTCACTGACAATAAGCATCTAGTGGTCCAACTGCAGAAAAAGTAAAATTGTATGCCTTGCTTTAATTTGATATATTTTCTTTATATTTCAATAGGAGAATCAAGTAATGAGAGATGAACTCAGCCATATTCTTAAAAGGTAAGTATATTACCAAAGCCATCTCATTTTTACTTGTATATTTTATTTCAAAGGTAACTAATTTATTCTGAATGAATGTGAGCTTCTTGATTTATCAAGTTCAGGGGATGACAACAAAAGAAGCAGAGTTTGGAAAAGCCCACTGCTCAACCAACTTCACAGAATGTATATTATACAGAAAGCGCACCTTCGTATTAATCTATATTTCTAATGGACCCCCATATTTTTGTGTGTAATTTCAGTGAGGCTTATAATTTTAATGCTGTTCAGGAGTAATTTAGTTGTTTCTTAGGTTTAGGGACATTTAAAGTGAATAGTTTGACAATGAAAAGCTAAAGAGCCGTTAAAATGAAAAATTTCAGAGAACTTTCTAATTAACAATGCCCATAATGTATAATATATATTCTATGACCTACTTTGTCTGCTGCTCAACCATGACATTGTTTATTGTTCCACCAACTTGACTTCATGTTCTATCTCCATGATAACATGTTTCTTAATGTGGCATGGCAAAGCAATATCCTAGGTGGTTAGGTTATTTTGATCCAGCAGAAGAGATCCATCAGCCTTTTATTTCGGAGCATTTTTATACAGATATTATTATTCAAGGCATTGTTCATCAGCCAAATGTGTAGGCTGCACTAAAATCTTAATAATCCATTGTCACTTGTCAACTTAGAACTCAGAACCGATTAGGAGCACAACTTGCAATGTTAATAATGAAGTTTTCCAGCTCACAGTTGTATTAGACAGAAAAACTTTATTTTCGCCCATTAGTTAGTTAAGTAATGAGCAGAAACGAATGGAAAGTTATAGAATCTAATTAACACTTTGGTAACAATTTCCCTGGCTCCAGAAAGAATGAGATGTTCAGTGGTGCCTCCTTGGCCATTGCACTATTGGCTATCGTGGGGATGAAGAAGGGCATAATAAAACCATCCAATTTGTGGTTAATATGATTAGGATCTAAGTTCTTATCACAGGGATTTTTCAGACCTTAACAACCCCCTTTACAGGAAAACAGGTGACAGAAAAAAGAACATAGTCATCATCTAGCTGCTTAGATAGAGGCTGTTGCGCCAGTTCTAACAAAAGTTACAAAAAAGAAGGTAAAATGTTTTGGTCATTTTTTAATCCCCTCAACCATTCTTAAATTGTTTCTAATCATGTTCATTTTATTTTCATTGGGTTAGTTAGTCATTATAATCTGGTATAATTTATCAGGAAAGTTGCCTATTACTTTGTTAGTATTAATGCATTCAATTAGCACAGCTATATAAAAAAAATTGCATCAAATTTACAGCTAATTCTGCTTGTTGAACATTAAGGTCTCAAGAAAAACAAAGATTTTGTGGTAAAAATTGCATTGCAATATCTATATTTTCTTTTTATGCCATGTAAAACATAAGTGTGAGCTACCAAACCATCAGTCACCTTGGCAAAATAGTGCTCCAGAGTTATTCATAATTGCCTTAGTGTCGTTTTAGAATGATTAAACCAGACAGAGCACAGTGGAGCCTACACATATAACATATATATTTTAAAAAGAAATTGTATTAAAAAAAAAGAAATATGTTAGGATGGACTTAGCCTGTTCTTATCATTTGAGGCTTCCTATTATTACAATTGTCTTAGTTTGACTATTTTTTAAAATTTGACACTGTCACTAAAGGTGAAATTACCTGTCAACCTGTGTTATTTTCAAATTTAGCGACAAAAAAAAATTTCCTAAATTGTATTGATAGCGGTACTTAATACATTTAAATGCAACTTGTTTTTTAATTGACAGATATCTCAGGCACACAAAAGGGTCAATAATGAAAAAATCCAGGTAGCGACTTTGGAAAAAGTACAAGTCACCATCTCATCTCAGTAAGTTTCTACTTTACATAACATACTATGTATTTAATGAAATTTTGTATGTAAACAAAAACATATAATTTAAACTTTTTCTTGCTGACACCTTTAAGTTTAGGTTTTCTTCTACATGTATTTATTCCAACAGTAGTTAATCATTTTTAATCTTGCCTATTTCAGGCTATTTTTCAGTTTTTAACCAAATCAAACTTGAGGAAATGTGAGTACATACAAAATTGTTCCTTTAAATTCATATTTAAAATGTTTATTAATACATATTATCCATTCCACAATGTTGTTTACAGAATTTTACTTTTCCACTCCTGACATTCTACCTTTTTACTCCTACTGCTGGCTCTCGACAGTTTAACTTTCCCTGTGACTACCTAATCCCCACTCTTTCCATTCTACCATTTTTATACCTGGCTTTCGTAAGTATAAATTTTCCTGTGCCTGTATTTACAACCAATATTAATCAAATCTCCTTCTTTACCATATTGGTGTGAAACTTAATAATCTTTGCTCTCAAAATCAATTCAGGCTTTGACTTTAAATTTTTTGGCAGCCACCCATATTATAGTACTCATGCCAATCACAACCACCATCATTACTGATGATAACGTGAGTTTTTCTATTATGAGAACTGTCTCCATAGTGTGAAAAAAAAATAGCAGCTGTGCTTGATTGTCATTATCCATCTCCATATCATTTAATTACAAAAATAGTTAATATTTTTAGACCTATGAAAAGAAAGCAATAGATTTCCAAAATTTCATACCACTTGGGGGGGGGGTCAATGGAATGAACTTTTTGTTTGTTGCTTTAGGCCTTAAGGAGTGAGTGATGTGATCACCTGGAGGATTATTTGTCATAGCTATGGTTCTTTGAAGCCTTTAATCATTGTGATCGTTGTAAGGATGGTGATTTTTTTTTTTTTACTGTAAGTGTTGAAATGCCTGAAAATTTTTGGAAAATATTTTTTGTTTAAAAAGACCATCTATAGCTCAAATTTTTAATGACTCCGTTTTGTCAATTAAGAATTTGTAAACTCTTATTTTTTATGTGTCTATGTGCATCAGTGGCTAAGTCAGGAAACTTATTTCTCATACTAAGATATGTTTTATAAGGGTTAAAAACAAAAAGAGAAATTATTAGTGATATTGGACTACTTGTTGAATGTTTCGGAGAGTATAAAAATTTATGAAAAGTATTCTACATATATACACTTGTACTCTTTTTTGGCAATTTTTCTCTTATTTTTTTTCACTCTATCCACCCAGTTGAGAGTATTGCTAAGTTGGAATCTACAACTCCTGTTGCCAGAACTGGCAGCAGTAGCAATACACCAAGTTCTAAAACAAATACTAGCTTATCTTCAGAACAAAAGCAGCAGATATTTATTCAACCAGCGAAAGTTGACAAACTCAAAATGACCACTTCCTCACAGAAGTACAAGGAAGTTTCATCATTATCTCCTAAAAAATCTATATTGCTTTTTAAGTAATGCAGCATTTAGTTATAATGTAGATGATATATAAATGAAATAATGTTTCTGGTGAGATAATGCTGTAAACTTTGTTTAATGGGATAATATGATATCCTTGAGCTTGCCCTGTTTTTGAAATCATAAAAGTACCCCCCTCATCATTTTCAGGCTTATGACACTGACAAAGCTCTACTTCACCTTTTTTTTTGCTTATAAACTTTTCTTAAATTAATTTTATATCTACATACCAACAGGAACCTGCTAAAATCAACCACTTGTCAGAAGGCCACAATTACATACTAACAGTGAATGTGGTCCTTGCAAACCTAATATCAGAAGTGTAAAAAGTGTTTCTAATAATTTAATGTAGTTTCTTCAACTACACATTATTACTGGTCTCTTTCCATAAAATTTTGTAAACTTTCAGATTTAAAAGAATTTGAATTTAGAATCTTAAAGACTTTCTCATACTCATAGTAGAAATCTAATTGCTATAAAAAGGTTCACATATGCATGCATTTAGGCCCTAAACATTACACAATATACCTGCAACTTTTCTCTATAAATTACATTAAAGCTTATAAGTGTTTTTTTAGTAAGCCTCCATAACCCATCAAATTTAATTTGCTCTGTTTAATACTTAACATGTATTTCCTATTCATTGCACCTGCCAAAGACTTAATTTTCAAAGGAAATGTTTGTTGAGGTGAATACAGTAAAATCAGTGTATGCAAAATTAAGATAAAATTATTATTTCACCAGTATTTTTAATTCATGATATCCCACTATTGTCTATGATCAATGACCCTTTTGATTGGTTGTTACTTTGTTCGTTGTGCTTTCACTGACCTGTTTCATGATGAGTTGGTCACTCCCTGTAATAAAAAACAAGTCTTTCTACATTCCCTTTTTTTTTTTTAATTAATTATATTTGTGATAACCTCATTTCATAGTTTTGGTATGGATGGCTCTTTGGTATCTAGTATCTGATTTTTTTATATCTGAGTTTAAGAATTTAGTCCTATTTCTTATTCTTGGGACTGAGTCTTGAATGTTTGGTAGTTGTTTTTTTTTTTTTTAGTATTATTTATAGTATTTATGCAATACATGTATTACATTTCTTTAAGTACTGCAGTTCTATGAATTTGTGAATGAAAATTGTTGGCTGTATTTTTCTATTTTTTATGTTGGATTTGGTTTATAAATTTAAATGATGCAAAGTGTTCAAAAGTGTTATCGTTCTTTGTTCAATTGTATATTTGTTTAGATTCTATGAATCTAAGCTATCCTATCAAAAACTTTTACATTTTCTGGAAATCTTCTTAAACTATACATGCATGCATTATTTCTGGTCTTTTTCCATAAAACTTAGTAAACTTTCCATATTAAGAAGGGGAAGTTAGATTCTTAAAATTTCTCATATTCTTAGTAGGGCTATAATTAGTAAAAACTAAATACAGATACACATATGCTTGAATTTATTCCATTAAAAATACTGAAATATGACCTAAAAATTACATATCATGCCTTAAACTGTCATTTAAAATTACTGCCAAAAGACATAATTCCAAAGGAAATATTTGTGTAATTCTTTGTTAAGGTGAATGCAATCAAAATCAGTGTAAGCAAAATAAAGGTAAATATTATTTGATAAAATAAATTGTGAATGTAAAGCAAAAAAAAATACATTTGATCTTATTTAAGAACATTTTTACTTTATTTTGATGATATATGTATGCTCAAACATTATAGAAATCTAGAAATATTCTCATTATAAATTCAACTAGACACCAGTAACATCAATAAAAATTAAAACAAAGTGAGTCATAAAAATATTTAGACATGAATGAACTTGAAGGGAATGACATCTAACAATAATAAAAGAATCATGAGTACTATAGATCAGCGGTTGGCAACCTTGATTATAACAACACTGGCATACTTCTTTCTTTAGAGTCTGGGTCGCTTCTTACTATGGTGCTAAGCTCTTGGTGGCTGCCTCTGGTGGCAGCAAGTCTTGCCTCTGAGAGAGTATTAAGGGCTCAAAAATAGACTCCCAAAACATCATGTGAAATTAAATGTCTGAAGACATTTAAAAATAAAACCAAGCTCCTCCATTTATTATGCCAATAACATTCTTTTAGCAAATGATTAATTATCTAAATAAAAAAACTAGAATGTTGTGTAAACATTCAATAACTATTCAATTCGGAAACAAAATTAACTTGAGGTGTGAAGTCAATGAAATATTACATTAAAACTGTGCGTCCTTAATATTAATGTGACGATTTTTCATATACATTTCAGTATTCAGTGTACTAGTATATATAAATTAACTCCATTAGAACTATTTATAACTTCGCAAATTAAATTTTGAAATTAATAAGTGTCTGTGTGTCAGTCTGAGTATTCTGTCAGATATTTAGGAATCTTAAATGGTACAATGTTTTTAAGATGTACAAAGTCATAACTGATTAATTGTAGACTTAGCAAGGCTCACATTATCTAGTAAACAAGAAATTATTCATTTTGATCACCGTGGTCAACATATTTCTTAGATTAGTTTTATTATTGCCTTTAAAGCCACAATGCATATCTAGATCTAACAATGTAATATTATTTTATAGGAAATAATGCAAGAAAACTTCTATTTTATTGTTGAATGATAAGTGTGTTGGAAGTTTCATGTTAGAAGTTGGCACCGCGTTTGTCAACGTATCAGAGAAATGAGTTACTCAATCTCAATGACTCATGAGGCATGACATTCACTAAACTACCTAACTTCCTAAGCCAGATAGGTCTATACTACTCTATACATAATAATGAACTGCCTTAAATATACTGATATTAGATAAACACTTTTGTTACTGAAGTATAATTTATGTATTTTTTCATTATTACTAAAAAAATCATTCATTTTCCTATTACTATAATATTGTTAATATGCCGGATAATCAAATAGAGAATCAAATAGTCAAAGTCTACTATACATATTACTATAATGTACACACAACCGTATGTAGAATTTCGCATAGGGACCCATTTGTCTACTTTGCTCCAACGCCCCGAATTTCTCTCTGCAGTCCTGTCTTTTGGGCCAATGGGTACTTCAATGTTAAATTGTTATAATATTGTTGATTTATCGCAGTGGTGCTCAAATAACAATCACATATTGCAACTCCTCCCATATGCACGTCCTGTCCCAGTCTTCCGGGCCAGTGGATACTGATATCTTAAAAAAAGCTACTTGTACAAATTACAAAAACTGTTTTTATAATTAAACCAGCCATCCAAATATAAATATAAATAACATTAGGCATGATTAGTTTGATGGCAGTCGCAAGGGATAATATTTTATTTGGTAAAATCAATTAAAAAAAAAACTCGTTTTATAAAAAATCTGTAAATAAAAGTAAAAAAATAAAATAAATGAATCGGCTATTAGGACCCAAACAAAACTCATTGAAGAGCAGCATACAGTTAATTGTATATTGTTTGGGGGGGGGGGGGATTAGGGTTCAACTTCAAGTATTTGTTTGTAGAAGGGGAGGGGGTGGGTAAACAAATGATGTAATTTACGAAAGTTTGACACTTGTTGACAAGGGTGTTGGAGGTCTGAAGTGTTAACATTTAACATTTGTTGACGTTAATGGTCGAGGCTATCCGAACAACGGTTGCGAGAAAGGAGGTATTCGTGAAGTGGATTTAGTGGTAGAAATCTGGAAGTGGGATTAAAGATCCAACCAAGAATGACTCGTTTTATTTTGAATATTTATTTCAATGTTAAGACTATTACGCCAGTGGCGTCATTTCACCAAAATGTGTGGGGGGGGGGGGAATAGGCGTCTGGTTTTCATTTTTCCATCAATTAAGTCATCCAAAATCCATTGATTTAACCAATTAATTTAATTATTTAAGAATCTTGGGGGGGGGGGGGGCTGTCGCCCCTACTAATGAGCGCCACTGTATTACACCTCAAGTCAAGTATATTGGGGATCTACAAAATTGATATGGTCCATAAATTTTGTAGAATTGTTTGCAAAGCCTGGCAAAGAACATAATTATATATGTCAGCTACACAATTATGACTTATAAGTTGTAGCTTGTAAGTATGTAGCTGCTTTTTATGCATCAGCTTTACACTGTGCCATGACACTTTACAGCTTTTTGTTTTAATTTGGCAGTATTTTTATTAAAATATCTGTCCGAGAAAGAAACGAAAATTACACGAAAATGTTCCCATTATTTATTTTAAATTAGTGAACTAGGATCGACCCTGAGCGACCGCCTTGTACTTGCGTACAAATAGCGGAGACGTAACCATTTTGTGCGAATAGCCAAAGTCTTCGCAACTTCATGTACCGTGATAGATATGGACCGTCCATATGATGTCAATGGTACCGTCATTGATATCCTGAGCACAACATCCGGTAGGATTAAAAAGGAGAATGATATAAATTAGCAACATGGCAGAGGCGGAATACAAGGATGTGGTGAAGAAACTTTACGCGTTAAAATAGGTTAGTATCACGTGCATTATAATGCATTTTTGTGTGTGATGCATTATGCATTATAACCTGTTACATGTTTGTTATCATGCCTCAGTGAAAAGGGGAAAAAAAGGGGGGGGGGGATGATTTTCAACATAGTTGCTGATGTTATAATATCGGGGCAAATTATTTTGGGTAAGCTTGTTCATAAATAATTTATATTATTTATTACATCTTTGGGCTGGCACCTATGGGACCTGTTCTGCTAACAACCATAATTAGTGTCCGTGTTAGTTTCTGACAAAAAAAAATGTTTGTTTTATAAAATAATGAAACATTTTTAGCTTGGTGACTTGTGAAGCTTTTTAAAACTGACATCATGGTATAAATAGTTTTTTCATCATGAATAGCCTTTTGCTTCTGGGCTGCTGACCCTTAATTCACTGGTATTTTAAAAAAACTTTTTAAGATTAGTGTCCCATTTGGATCGAAAATAGTCTCTGAGTTATTTTCTTCTGACTGAGTCAATGTTTGACACATTTATCAGATTTTTAACATAATCAGTATAGTGTATAGGCTGTAGAATTTCTGAATATTTCTTTAATGAGTAATGACATTTGTGTTGTATGTCACTTTACACTTTAAATTATTTCTTTCAGTTTCATAAATAGTTATTTTGTTGATTTTTTAATTAATCCTTAAATTAAATCCATAATTGTCTAACCATCGTGTATATCCCTCATGTAGTTTACATATCATGCGGTGTGTGCATTATAACCATGGGTGGTTTTCATATAGTGTGGTACATGTGTTGTATTTAAGGATATTCGTGGCAATAAAAGCCTAATGTTATTTTCTATTACAGTATTTCACATATTTCCTTGTTATTTCTGTTTATATCGTATTCTGTTCACTTGGCAATAAAGGCCACATGTTTTTTTCTGTTGCAGTATTTTGTATATTTCTTTGTTATCCCTTCTGTCAGATTTCGTTCAGCCAGCTACAGCAGGCTTTTCTACTAGTTATTATATAAATATATATTGTCTAGAGTCTAGAATGTGAAATGTAAGAAAAAAATAATTAAGGAAACATATTTTATTAGGACAATTAAACAATAACTTGTTAATTCCTTTAACTCCTTGTCGAGAAAAGGGGCTTGAGAAAGACTGTTATTTAGTTGTGTAATAGGTACTAGTTTAGATATCAACTTTTTTAGAGGTTAAGATGACAAATTTATAAGAAATTAAAGCAAAAAGTTATTCATTTAAACTAGGAAATATATAGTTCAGTTGTGTTTGTTTAATAAGTCAGGGCACATATGTCCACAAAATGTATTTAGAATACAGATACTGGTAAAGAAAAAAACAGAGACACTATTAGTGTTGTTTTTGTTATTAATACATATTTTATAAATAGGTCTAAACATTTAGTGACAAGTTAGTGTAGTAACGTTCTATGATTGATATTTGCCCTATTTAGTTTCTGACTAATTGGATAACAATTCATTAACGTCATTTCAATTAAAAAATCAATTTTGATAGATAGATAGATGATAGATAGATAGATAGATAGATAGATAGATAGATAGATAGATAGATAGATAGATAGACAAGGCAACACTATTGAAACAAGCCTCCCCCCCCCCCAACTTTTCAAAATCTGTAGACGAAACCTGTAATTCCAGTTCCGCTTCAGTATCTTTAAGCTCAGGCAACCGAACACGGCGTTGCCTGCTGGAATCTTCAAACCTATTGAGATTCTATCCCCGTTAATAGAGTGTGTGTCATTGTTTACATGGCCGTTAAAGAGTGTGTGTGTCATTGTTTACATGGCCTGCACCTATCGAACTCATGAACTTCCCCCACCCCCTTTTTTTTCAAAAAAGAAAAAAAAAAAACAGAAAGCTTATAACGAGTTTAGTTCGGTACAGATGTGGAAGATGTCTGGAGCATACAGCTCCTGTACAGGTACTGCTGTGGAGAGTTTAACTGTGCCAACTTTTAGTCGAGTATTTATAAATTTTAAAAAAAAAAATGAAAACCGGGATCAATAATATTGCATTGGGTGAATGGATGGGGGGGGGGTAGAGGGGGGCTAGGGTGATGTTTACATTTCTTCAAACGTTGTGTGGTGGTGGTGGAGGATATTTTTCTTCAAAGCTTGCAGACTTTCTGGCAGTGTCGTTCAACGGTTTCCTGCGGCGACCCATTTATAATTCAAACAAGCTGTCTAGCACTTAATATGCGGTGACACTATTTCTTATGTGAGTAAAATTGAAAAGTTTTTTTTTTGGGAGGGGGGGGTTGAGGGGGAGAGGGGGGAGGAGGTGTGTTGTTTGGCGGGACCACAAACGCAGTCAATACATAAAAAAAGGGACGTCCATTGAAAATGTACTGAAACCAAACAGCTTTACTGTGAGTAGAGCAAGGAACTATAGCAATCAGTGCAGAGACTCTTAAATTTATACGATACGCGCACCACTAATGAACCTGTTCGGTTTTAAGGGAGACCCACCTGTTAAGAGTGAGAAAAAAAAATTATAAAAGTAAAAGTCACTTTTTACAGAAGATTACTGTATACTAGGAGGAAGGTTCGTAAAGGCAGGGGGTGGGGGGGTGTTGCACCAACAACACTCCTGACAGGAAACGGTATGTCAGTTGTCTTTTGTGTGTGTGTGTCTGTGTGTGTGTATAATTTCCGGTGATGAATTTTTTTTTTTAAAGTTTCAGTTGTCAGAACCAAATCATCATATCTAAGGACATCTCGACCGTGTGATGGTGGGGAAGAAAGGGGGAGGGGAATGGTAAGGGGGGGGGGGCTGGCTGGGAAAACTTTGATAATGTTAACGTTTCTCTTTAAAAAAAAAAAATAAAAAAAAAATTTAGTGTCTTGTGTTTGACTTTTCTTTCCTTATTCACTTTTATTTTAGGACAAACACAGCACGTAATGGTGGATTAGCCCTATCTTGTAATGGCGGATTTAGCCGGCTATAGAAGATCTGTGGAGAAAGAGAAACAAATGTTTGGATTTGCCACATGTGTGAGTGGTATAAACAAAGATACTGATGATGATGCAACGTCCTTTCTACCCCTTTTTCAGTTCTATTTAATCACGGGGAAATTGCTAGTCCACCCCCCCCCCTTCGAAAACCCTACACGGGGGTGGGGGGTGAGTGGCGGAGCTTAAGACTATCGGGATTACGTCCTTAAGTTCTCCGAGCTTATATGACATTAGTCGAAGAAAATGTCAATACGGCTTGACATCGCGATAGTCACTGCAGCCAAAAAAATATGCTAAGTTCATTGGTTCAGATAGTCTTTATGGTGATATTCATAACAATCATTTTTTGCCTTAATATGCACTGGATGTATCCATCAATCAAAAGACACTCGTTATACAGTCTACAAATATCTGTGTCATGCACCAGCGAAATATTGTAAAATAGGCACAATGGGGGGAAAAAACCCAAAAAAAAATATGAGAAATAAATGTGATATTCTCAATAGTTCACGATATGAGATAATGTAAAGATGCCTTGGGGCTCCCAGTGCAACTAAATATCCTAGAAATGAACAAAGAAGGTCTCCTGAAAACTAAAACATTTATCAAACGTTCAATCCTTAGAGTTTACAGCGGTGTCTGCACAGCTTATTGATAACGTCTTTGGCGAAATCCAATTGCCTGATTTAATGAAAGATAACGAATAAATAAAACACACAAGAAAACTTGCCGAACCTTCTATTTACACCTCTTACCCCCCACATACACACATACAATTTTCCTGGGTCCAAACCCTCCCCCCCCCCACCCCTTTCCGAAACAAGTTCTTCTTTTGTCTTTGTTCAAACTTCAAATCCTTTGTTAGCCAATAGATTTATTCAGGAAAAAAAAAATTAAGATGTATTTTTGGCGAGTTCGTAAAACTCCTCCCCCCCCCCTCCCTCTCCACCCTAATTACCCAACCCCAACGGATCACTTACAAAAGCACAGTAACTAGTGCAGTTTAGACGTCAGAGTGCGGTTTATCGATATGATAATATTTTTTTTTCCAACCTAGGGAGTATTCGAAAACTGAATGTTTAGAAATAATACGTGCTCATCAAAGATTCTCTCCATTCATCAGAAAATAACTCGTTAAATTTGGAGTCCACTTTCATTTCATTTGCTTTTGGTTCGTTTCTTGTTTTTTTTCGCTGCTGTTGTAGGTGATGTTTTTTGAATCGACTAAGTTTCTATATCTATTTATTTTACATTCATACAAGGAGGTATACTGCGTGAGTGTGTGTGTGTGTGTATGTGTGTGTGTGAGTGATTGGCAGATCGCTTGACTGTTTAGTACGATGAGCACACAAAATTGAAGGAGATACAGTATCTAGAGCAGTGGTCCCCCAAACTTTCTCTCGCCACGGACCGGTCAGCGTTTGGTAATTTCACCGCGGCCCACTGGAGGATTGGGGAGGGGGTATTTTTTGGAAAGTCGCCCACTCACGAGAGAAATAAATAAAAAGGAAATAATTAAATGTTTCTTAGGCGGCCTAGTAACATTCGTTCCACGGACGAATACCGGTCCGCGGCCCGGGGGCTGGGGGACCATTGATCTAAAGGACCGTTGGTCAAGCAATGTACAGGGTTCGATTATCAGTGGTCCAGGTCATGGAGAAAGTAGGTTAAAATTCGCTCAAGTCCACCAAACTTCCAATGGGTACCTGACTTAATTTGGGAGGGGAGGTTGAGTTTAGAGGGGGGGGGGGGGCTAGAACTTGTGCTAACCACACAATCATTTTATATGCCCAAGCTACAGAAGCATATGAATTCTACACCCCATTTTCCCCCGATGACTAAAGGGAACTTAACTACTACAGGTTCTAGAACTTTTCGTTGGGAGTGTGTGTGGGGGGTGGGTGGGAGAGATCAGAGGGGGGCCCCAGTTACTGGAGTTTGTCAGCGGTACAGGATTACATGTCGTCAACCCCCGCACCGATTTACACAAACCCAATTGTAAGTTAGTAGATCTACCAGCATAAACAATGTAAAAACTAAATAGATCAGTAACATTACCTCTGCGTCTTTAATGGGAATCTATATATATTTCTCCTCTTCGAGAAGAAGACGCAGGGCTATTTAGGAAATACGTCTATTTATAGATTTGTGGAATCGCGATAGCGAAAAAAAAACACTATGGTCTGCTGGGAGACGAGGGCTGGGTGACAGCAAGTGACAGCTGGGGAAAAGACCACACATAGTGTGATTCAGGGGACGTCACAGCAAGCAAGACTATAAGTCAACCACGTTCGACAACTCGCATTGTCTACACCAGCCTGAAAGACTATTTATAGATTTGTGGAATTCCCACAGCAAGCGCGTAGTTTTTTTTTTTTAATTTCTTTTATAAAACCAGATTATTTTAATTTCTTATATGACGTTTTGTCCTTTTATTTGGTAAAATATATTAAGCAATATGAGCACGATGGTGGTTGTATAATAGTTAATAATACTATTTCATGTCTAGACAGCTCCAGTAATTTTTAAGACAGTATTGTTTGGTCGTAATCGTGATTTTTTGTGCTCTAAATACGAAACTATTTCATTTATCTCCCGTCGCGGTAAATACTGTATCCGTTTAACCGCGGAAATGAGGGAATGATGTACATAAAATAACATTATGTCATCTGATTATTGTAAATAAAAACACTTTTAATAATACAATTATGTGTGAAGAAAAAGTAATATTATATGGTACCTTCCAGCAACTTGCTTTTTTATTGCATTGATTATTGTTTTCATTCAGTTTCTAACAAACACATTTTTTAGTGTTAATTTGTATTGCTTGGTGTATTAATATAGATTACAAACAAATGGTAACTGTTTACACAACATCTATCTTTACTGAATAGTGTAGGTACTGTAGGATGAAGATTATACTAAAAGAAACTTAAGCTGGGTTGAGCAAGTCTAAAAGTCTAAGTCTGGGGGAGGGATGGATTGAGGCAGACACAAAGTGAATTGTTGCAAACAAGAAAAGAAGCAATGCAAATTAAAACACCTCCCCTCCCCCGAAATATGTTTGGCTAGAAACCTAATGAAAAAATTAAACAATAAAATTAAAAAATCTGTTAGAAGAAAAATAGACAGTGACCATAAAGCCATGCACATGATAGGTCAAAGTTCAACTTTGCATACCATGTATTTTTTCCAAAGATGTTAGCCTATTTTATATTGTTTGATTTAAAAATATAATTATAGTAATTATATTGATTGATATTGCGGCGTATGTTACGCCGCGGGATTGCTAGTTTAAAATATTCATCGGTATCAAGAAAAAGATTAAAAAAAACAAACAAATTAAAGTCAAAACAGTAGAAAAAACTGCATGTAGCGCAAGACAGACGGGTTGACTGAGTTTCCACATGCATAGACATACACACATACATACATATAAATCGTTACCACAACGGGAATAACAGATGTGTATTAAAAGACCAATCTCAAGAAACCCTTGGCAGATATCTGTAGATAAAATCATCCGGAGCGTGATTGGGGAAAGGGGCGAATATTTAACTTTACAAAAGGGGCGGCAACAAATGTACTGTTATTGTTGTTGTTGTTGTTGTTTTGCCACAGGAGGGCGTTTTAAGGGACTGTATGTGTGACAATGTGTGTGTACACGTGTGCGCATGCGCGAAAGAGTGTTGATAGTTGTACACTCCGAGCCACTCTGGAGTGTTGGGTGCTTTAGGCTATACTTCCAAAGATGTTTTAATGGTGTGTATGTCCACATCTGAGTGTATGTCCATATCTGAGCGTATGTCCATATCTGAGCGTATGTCCATATCTGAGCGTATGCCCACATCTGAGTGTATGCCCATATCTGAGTGTATGTCCACATCTGAGTGTATGTCCACATCTGAGCATATGTCCATATCTGAGCGTATGTCCATATCTGAGCGTATGTCCATATCTGAGCGTATGCCCACATCTGAGTGTATGTCCACATCTGAGTGTATGTCCACATCTGAGTGTATGTCCACATCTGAGTGTATGTCCACATCTGAGTAGATGTCCACATCTGAGTGTATGTCCACATCTTATTGATCTGTGTGTTGGTCAAAAATATCGCTGATTAAGTGTATGTTGTATGCCCGCGCATGTAGGTGCGGTGTGTATAGGTGTGCGTGTGAGTGTAGGTGTGCGAGTGTGTGTGTGCGCGCGTGTGTGTTTTATCACAGAGCCGTCCTGCAATACTCCTCATACCTACGACGCCCCCTCCCTCCCACCCTCTCAAACCTCCGCTAACAAACATACAAACAAAGAAAACAGACGCCATCAATCATCTTCTGTCGAGCAGCGAAATCCAAACACACGCGCACCTTAACCGTAACCCGTGGCAACCGTCGGACACAAACCTAAGCATTTCGGCGGAGAGATATGGCGGGTGGCGACGCCCCGCTCTCACTTCCGGAACTATTTCTACAAGTTCAGCGATTCATCAAATTACAAGTCCGAGTAAATAATAAGTTATACTGTCTCTGCGATGGACTAATTGTTTTGTTGTAATATTATTGGAAAAAAAATGCTTTGTGTTACCTGGCAAAGGAATGTTTTTAAAAAAAGGCGTTTATTAAATTTTTACTAAAAGGTAAAAAAAAAAATATTTTCAAATCATACAAAATAATTGTATAAATTATATTGACCTTAAAAAAAGCGTAGAATAAATAAATGACGGAAGCGTAATTGTATTAAAAAGTTTAAAAAGGAAAAAAAAAATTCCAACACATCCTCATCTAAACTATAGATTACCGAAATGTGGCTCTGAGTTCTGAGAGACGGAGTATGAGCCATTTCTTTTTATTCTAATATTCATTTACTTTTATCTAATCAATTTTCTTAAATTGACTGTGGTATACAAAAAATAAAAAAATTTGGAATGTGCCCCCCCTCCCCCATGCGCGGCCACCCCTGGTATAGATCTTTCTAAATCATTACATTCACGATCATGTGGGCTATAACCCATGGAGATATAAAGTATTTATTACACATTCAAATACTATACATTCAAATACTAAACATTCAAATACTAAACATTCAAATACTAAACATTCAAATATTAAACATTCAAATACTAAACATTCAAATACTAAACATTCAAATAGTAAACATTCAAATGCTAAACATTCAAATGCTAAACATTCAAATACTATACATTCAAATACTATACATGCAAATACTAAACATTCAAATACTAACCATTAAAATACTAAACATTCAAATACTAAACATTCAAATACTAAACATTCAAATACTATGCATTCAAATACTAAACATTCAAATACTAAACATTCAAATACTATGCATTCAAATACTAAACATTCAAATACTATACATTCAAATACTATACATTCAACTGTTTCTAACTTTATAAGGTCGGCTACGGGCCAATATATATTGGAATGACGGCACGTTTTGGTCAAGTAGGACTGCGGACAAAAGTTCTGGGGCCCCTAATAATTTATGACAACTGGACTTATTCTACCCCCCCCCCCCCATTAAATTAGCAGCAAAATAAATGCAGGAAAAAATTAACCCCCCCCCCTTCAAAGACTTGGGGATCCCTGACAAGTATTAGGGTTGTACGCTCCTGGGGGTGGGGGGGGGCGCCCATGGGTCAAGTCTTATATGTTTACTTTTCATTGACTAGCTCCCCTTGTTTAACGGAGTCAGGCTTAGGGTCGACAATCGGCCAATAAGAGTGACGCGGTATTTGGTGCTGTCAATAAAAGCTGTTTTTATTTTTTTTAATTTTAATAGTTTTGACAATATTTAATTTTCCAGTAAACACACACACACACATACACACACACACACACACTTTCTCTCTCTCTCTCCCTCACTCACACAGAGAGAATCTAATACCTACACATTAAAAAAAACTTTACACCGTGAGTCATAAATCGTAATAATAAAAAAAAGATAAACTAAGTTCCTAACATGATTAGAGGAGAGTTGATAGGAAGTTCCCAGTTACGCATGCGCTTACAGGAAGTGTTAATTAAGACACGTGCCAGTATGTCGTGTGTGGGAAATTTAGCTACTAAAGTGAAGCAATAATGTTCAAGTCCATTAGACCACGACTTATTGTGTCAGCGTCATATCTTACACTTACAGGTGTCAGGGGCGAAATTCTAGATATGGGGTAGGGATGAGCTAATGTATTTCTTGTGGCCATGTGTGTGTGTGTGTGTGTATGTATACA
Source organism: Bulinus truncatus (assembly GCA_021962125.1). Taxonomy (NCBI): domain Eukaryota; kingdom Metazoa; phylum Mollusca; class Gastropoda; family Planorbidae; genus Bulinus; species Bulinus truncatus. The sequence continues at coordinate 2,659,895 of JAGDYQ010000115.1, forward strand.
GTGGCACCGAGAGCCAACGCGGGCCCCAGGGCAAGACATCGATGCGGGCCCCTTAATAAACAATGAGTCGTGAAAAAATTGACCTGGTCGGGGCTGCCGGGCCCCCTTTATGCCCCCTTACAGATACGGGCCCCCTGGCAATGACCCCTTGCCCCCCTCTCAGCTTAACGCGGGTCGTAGCTTGCCGATCCATGATCTCTAGAGACGTCTAGGCAATTCAGCAGCCTTCTCAAATGAACAAGACTAAAATAATCTTTCTTTATATCGCCACGTCATGAAACGTCCCAACTTAAAGTTTGCATGTTTTCTATGTCTAGTAAATTGACGACATCATAAACAAGCTCACCATTTCTGTTTGTTTATTCTTCTGTGTTAAAAATAACAAAAAAAAAAACAATATTGTTTGTAGGTCAACGCTTGATAAATAGCCAATGATTGGCTAGGTTAACAAGTATTTAATAAATAGCCAATGATTGGCTAGGTTAACAAGTATTTAATAAATAGCCAATGATTGGCTGGGTTAACAAGTGTTTAGTAAATAGCCAATGATTGGCTGGTCTAACAAGTGTTTCAAAAATAGCCAATGATTGGCTAGGTTAACAAGTATTTAATAAATAGCCAATGATTGGCTGGGTTAACAAGTGTTTAGTAAATAGCCAATGATTGGCTAGGTTAACAAGTTTTTAGTAAATAGCCAATGATTGGCTGGGTTAACAAGTGTTTAGTAAATAGCCAATGATTGGCTAGGTTAACAAGTGTTTAGTAAATAGCCAATGATTGGCTGGGTTAACAAGTGTTTAGTAAATAGCCAATGATTGGCTGGTCTAACAAGTGTTTAATAAATAGCTAATGATTGGCTGGGTTAACAAGTGTTTAGTAAATAGCCAATGATTGGCTGGGTTAACAAGTGTTTAGTAAATAGCCAATGATTGGCTAGTCTAACAAGTGTTTAATAAATAGCCAATGATTGGCTGGGCTAACAAGTGTTTAATAAATAGCCAATGATTGGCTGGGCTAACAAGTGTTTAGTAAATAGCCAATGATTGGCTGGTCTAACAAGTGTTTAGTAAATAGCCAATGATTGGCTGGGTTAACAAGTGTTTAGTAAATAGCCAATGATTGGCTGGGCTAACAAGTGTTTAGTAAATAGCCAATGATTGGCTGGGCTAACAAGTGTTTAGTAAATAGTCAATGATTGGCTGGGTTAACAAGTGTTTAATAAATAAACAAATGCTCGCCATCTTTGACAACTCAAGAGGATCAATTTGTTGTTTCTTACGTCTTTCTTCAAATTTTTTGACCAGACAATTTTGTATCATTTACGTAGAAACGCCGCTGCAGATTTCACCAATATTTACGTTCGCCATGCGCCTTCTATGTTGAAATAGGATAGATGAGGACGAACCCCCAAGTGAATTTAAGTACCGCCAATATAAAGGGTGGCCACATTCAATGTCAATAAGAGCCGAACATAGGCCACCCGTAACCTGTAAGTTCAATCGGTGGACGGATGGCCAAGCGGTGTAGAGATCTTGACTGTCGACATCGCAGTCCCGGGTTTCCATCCTCGGTGAGAATCAAGGGAATTTTTCCAAGTGAAATTTGGTGTCAAGTTCCCCAAGTCCCACCCAGCTTTAATGGGCACCTGACAATTAGTTAGGAAAGTAAATGCGGCTAGGAGTGTGCAGACCAGAGCTCGATTTACCGCCGGGGATATCCCCGGCACTGAGAATTGTCACCCCCGGCTCTGCTTTAGCTAATATATCCCTGCCGGGGATGAAACCATAGACTTTTATCCCCGGCTCTGCAGAATTATTTTTTTCATCCCCGGCACTGGTTTTTTCTTAAATCGAGCACTGGTGATGACCACACGATTCCTTCATGTGTTGTAGTTGGGGAAGCAGATGAATTCTACACTCCATCTTCCCCGATGGCCTGTTAGGGTAAGGGAACTTTTTATAAGTCGAATTAATTTTTAATTCCATTGAAGCATAAACAATAAAAGGTTAAGGAAGCTGCAGACGTAAATATTTGAATTCAAATTTTAAAAATGGCGGTTTTTTTTTTAAATGTGAAGAAGACGATGTGACCTTCAATGTAGTGAAAACAGCGCATGCGTGTGGACTTCAAAATATAGATCGCTTGACTTCATTGTCATGACGGCGCTGTGTGTGTGCCCTGATACACTATGGTGACGTGAGATGTACGATATGACGTCATTGCTACTGGGTGAAAGTGCGGCGAATCTACCCAACTTCATTGTAATGAAGGGTATTCCCTGAGATCATTGTGCATTAATCAATCTACATATTATTATAACTATCAGCGTGTCTTGTATGTAGTCTCTTAACTCCCACTTCACAAACCAAGAAGTGCCAACCCCCCCCCTACACACACACACACACACACACACACACATACAACCACCCCGAAGTACGTAATTACAGAAGACATATTTACACATACACTTATATTTTCTTTCACTATTTTTTTTTTCAGTCTTCTGATCAGGGGGTAACATTAGTGCTGGAACATTCTTGCCAGATCTAAAAATAATCTCAAGTCTATGCCGATTTACTTCCAGGCAATGGGGGGGGGGGAGCTAGACCAGGTAACCCACTAATTAATTCGATATTCGTTGAAAGCTCTGCATTAAAGACGTTAAAGGGGGCACGGGAGAACATAGGTTGAAGAAGGAAGTACACAGTTTGACTTACATATTTATGTTACGGGCAATGTTTGCTAGCCGGCCATTGTCAGACATTTTGGCCATCAAGTGATGAATGTTTACATGGGCAGGCCAATTCAATTACAAGAGAATATTTAAGGTTATAAGTACAAATACCGTGTCAATGACTATCACTGGCAGTTTATAATTTATAGAAGCAGCATCTATATATTAAAGTAACACAGTGCATAGACTATTCAGGCAATAAACGCACGCACTATTTTAAGTTACAATTATAAACACTCATTAAATTTTACATAAAACTAAACTATTTTCTTAACACTCGTGAAAGAGTTGAAAATATTGAGAAACTGCGGTGAAGTTGATAATGTAACAAGAGTTATTATATTATTTTTTCCGATACAGTTTAAAACATGACATTTTATTCTATTCCATGTTTTTTTTTCCGATACAGTTTAAAACATGACATTTTATTCTATTCCATGTTTTTTTTTTTCCGATACAGTTTAAACATGATATTTTATTCTATTCCATGTTAATTATTTTTTTCCAATGCAGTTTAAAACATGACATTTTATTCTATTTTATTCTATTCCATGTTTATTTTTTTTCCGATACAGTTTAAACATGACATTTTATTCTATTTCATGTTAATTATTTTTTTCCGATACAGTTTAAAACATGACATTTTATTCTAATCCATGTTTATTTTTTTTTCCGATACAGTTTAAACATGACATTTTATTCTATTCCATGTTGATTATTTTTTTCCGATACAGTTTAAAACATGACATTTTATTCTATTCCATTGCAGTTTGACTGAGGATCTTAATGGCCAAGTCTAGAACTTCATGGAATGGAGATATAATAATAATGAACCCTGCAAAAAAAATAGGTTTGGATTTTCCTGTAAGAGTGGTCTTGTGGTATTGAGAGAGTGTATGTCGCTAATTCGAATCCACGTTTACTGTTGAAGCACTCAAAAAAAAAAAGAAATCGGGACAGTACAGATCACGTTTATCAACTACGGCTTTGATTCTATCAAGCGTGTAATGTACTATATAGTGTGTAATGTACTATCTATTGTGTACAAGTACTAATTAGTGGGTAGTGTGTACATGTACTATCTAGTGTGTACATGTTCTATCTAGTGTGTAAGTTACTATATAGTGTGCAATGTACTATCTAGTGTGTGCATGTACTATCTAGTGTGTACATGTACTATCTTGTGTGTACATTACTATCTATTGTGCACAAGTACTAACTAGTTTGTACATGTACTATCTAGTGTGTAAATGTACTATCCAGAGTGTAATGTACTATCTAGTGCGTACATGTAGTATCTAGTGTGTACATGTACTATCTAGTGTGTAAATGTACTATCTATTGTGTACATGTTCAACCTAGTGTGCACATGTACTATCTAGAGTGCACATGCACTTTGCACAAAAATCGAAATTTATTAAAGAAAAAAGTGACCTGTGGGTAGGGCGGGGGGGGGGGGGAAATAAACGGAAAGTGGAAGGTTCTATGAACCTCACGTGCCAAGTTCACTTCAGGAAAACAGGAACCAGAACTACAGAGGAAGGGAATTTCTTATGAGGAACATAAACAAACATTTTGATTATTCTCAGTTGTTGTTGTTTTTGTGTGTGTGTGTTTTAAAAACATAAACTCACCATCATTACAACATATATAGACTATATATATATATATATATATATATATATATATATATATATATATACTTAGAGGACAACTCCAAGACCAGAGCACATTTAACACGGCCGGCGTGATAGGATTAAGACCTGAACATGAGTACCCGCCCCTGATTCAATTAAAGGGGATCAATTCAATTTAAATAAAACTAGACAGTATAATTTATTTCTTTTGTTTACCTAAAAAAAGAATAATTTAATTTTTTTATAATTTTTTTTCTAACCTACACCGAAAAATTAACTTTTTTGAGAAAAAAGTTGCATTTTCTGGGGGGTAGGTTAGAAAAAAAATTATTAAAAAAATTCTATTTAATATTTCCAAAAAAAAAATTGGACGTTTGTTTGAAACACACTAACATTTGTGCAAAGTTATTTTACGATATCTATAATAGATTTTAAAAATTGGTTCTTTGAACATTTTTGAAAATATGTCTTAAAATTACACTTTTTTACCCAAAAAAGTCACAAAATACATTTTTAAATACATTTTTTAATATTTTTTTTTATTTCTTTGTTCATTAATTGGTATGTTGTATGCATGTGCCAAAAATGGCTAGTGTAGCTTAAATAATAAAAAAGATAGAAAAAACAACCACCAGAAACCTTAAATGCCCTTAAAAATAGGATTGTTGAAATAGGGAATCGAGTTATAAAACATAAAGTGTAGAACAAGAGAATCACTCTCACAGAGGTGCTGGAGAGTATGAGAAAGTGAAGGGAGAGTGCAGAAGGAAGAGAGACAGAGATGTAAAATTATTGTGTAATAGAGATTAATTGAGAGAGAGAGAGAGAGAGCGAGAGAGAGAGAGAGAGAGAGAGAGAGAGAGAGAGAGAGAGAGAGAGCGAGAGAGCGAGAGAGAGAGAGGAATGATCAGATAGATAGATAGACAGGGATGTGAAGAGATGCACATAACCGTGGATGGAAAGAATACAGACAAAATTGTTCATTGAAAAGGGGGCTGGGGGGGAATGGGTTTATCTCATTGTGTTTCTTCATGTTATCAAAGTGAAAGCCGTGGCTGTGAGTTATGGTGTGTACTCACCGTCCAGCTCTTCGGTTATTCCGGTGTCCATGTTGAGGGTCGACTTCCTCAGGGCGCTCTTGTCAATCCGCCGACGTCGCTTCTTCTCGGGCTCCGGTGGTGGGGCAGCCGGCGGTGGATCAGACGCAACGGTCTGCTCCAGGTGTGTGTCCGCCGGCTTCAGGTCTCTTTCTGCATGGGTTGCTGGGATGTCAGTCTCCGGAATGCTGGGCGACTGGGTGAGCGACGAATGATTGGTAGTGCTCACCTTGTAAAACAAAAATTTGATGAAAAAAAAATGTATTCTTAAAACGAAATGTAGCTGATTCTTATTTTTTTTTTAAAAAAAAGTCCATTTGTACTAGTGACAATAACTTAATTTCTTGGCAAGTGAAACAAAGTAAGAAACAAAGAAAGAAACAAAGTAAGAAACAAAGTAAGAAACAAAGTAAGTCACAAAGTAAGAAATGTACACCTGAAAGCCGCCAACAACTTCTGAACATGATAGAACTGACCAATTAAACACTAGCAGCCAGTTGACCGCGTCGGAAGCAGTTTGGCTGGTATTGTGTGAAGTTACGGCTGTAACTGTGGGTTACATATTGGGCAACGGTCAATAGTTGACCTTAAGCGGACGTAAATATTGCCGGTGCAATAGACAGTGACGTAAGGAAGGGTAATGTGACTTTGTGCGACCGCACAGGGAGCCGAACTAAGAAGGGGCGCCGAAAGAGCGCTGTTAAATGTTTTTGCTTTTTCAGATTGGAAGGAGGGCGCCGCAAAATCGAGCCATAGGCATTTCCTCCCTACCTACAGAATGGTGCCCCGGACAATGTATTATCTCCATCAACCTACAGAATGGTGCCCCGGACAATGTATTATCTCCATCAACCTACAGAATGGTGCCCCGGACAATGTATTATCTCCATCAACCTACAGAATGGTGCCCCGGACAATGTATTATCTCCATCAACCTACAGAATGGTGCCCCGGACAATGTATTATCTCCATCAACCTACAGAATGGTGCCCCGGACAATGTATTATCCCTTTGAAATCATATCGTGGTTTTAAAAAAAAATCGAACATGTAGTCTGTATGTCCGCCCTGGCTATCATGTCTATAAAAAGTACCCGCAATGGCAAAGATACATTTAATATCAAGACCCAACCTGAACAAAGAAGTGATGTGGGTTACACAATCTATTCCCAAATGGTACTATTGAAAAATTCGCTCTACTGAAAATAAGTCATTGACAAATCTAATACAATAATGAATTACCTGAGATGACGTAACCGTTGGGTCTGAAGTGGCCCCGCTGGAGCTGGCTTTGAAAGTTTCCGTTTCATCCGCCTCAACGCCCCGCATGCGCCTGAGTCTGGCCCGGAACCCGTCCTCAACCACGTCCTCTTTCTCGGCCTGGTGCTCGTCGTCCAACGAGAGATGTTTTTTGCTGCCAGAGTCCGACGAACCAGAATGAGCAGTCGGCACGGACCGCCTGCGTTGGTGGTTGTCATCGGATACCTGGTCAGCGGAAGCTGATTTGTTTTCGTTGGCGGCAGAGAAAGCCACCTGGTGACCGGGCTGACCTTCCCCGCAGTCGTTGATGTAGTCCTGTATCCTGCGCGTGCGGTAGGCGAGGGCGGATGAGGCGCTCTCCTCCAGCAACGTTTCCTGAGCAGTCGTGGAGTTGTTGTTGCTGTTGTTGGCGTTCTCTCTCGGCTCCGAGCTCCTTTCCCTAGACTCGGAGAAAGCCGAATCTTTGGAGAGCTCGTGAACAGGTCTCGCTTTTGAGTCGCTGTAGATTTCGGAGGGAACGAAATCTCCAGATTGGAGCCTAGCGGACGTACTCTTCCTCGTCCTGCTGCTGGTGTAGGCGTCCCCGGCATCGGATGATAGCGAAATGCCATTGGCGCTGTCCTTGCTGTTCCACCGGAAATGTTCTGGGACATCTCCATCCTGCCCGTGCCGAGATCGCCTGACCGATTTATCGTCTCCATTTCGATAGCCTTCAACCGATTGAGAGCTATTCTTCCCGTTCTCCGTTACATTGACTCCGTTGTTGTTGTTGATGTTGGTGGTGGTGGCGGCTTTCGAAAAATGATCACCCATAGATCTCCTCGTCCGGCGGCCGCTCAGCCCAGTTTCGATGACTTCGCCGTTGTCCGAGCTGTCCACGGACCGAACGCTGTCGTCCCTGCTCCACCTCCTGTCCGACTGCCTGCTACCGTCGAAGGAGCCGTCGAGGCTGGAATTCTCGGAGTGCTCTTCCAGCCGCTGCGCCCTTCTCCTGGCCAGCCGCTCGGCCAGCTCGGTGCCGGTGCAGTCGTCGCCCTTGCGTCTTCGGCGAGTCGACGTGCCGGTCATCTCCGGATCTTCATTCTGCGAGACGGCATGGGAACGACGCGTTTCTACTTTGTCCCTCCAGTTAGAGGGAGCCTCCTGTGTTGTATCCTTCTGGTATATCCTTGACCTCCAGCTTAAGGAGTCCTCGCCGGACACGTCAGAAGACCACTCCAACAAACGTCTGCGCCTTCGAGCTTCCATTTCGTCCACCTTCGCCCGAACGAGGCCTGGGTCGGCTTCCTCATTCGTCACATACGCTGGGCCATCCGACGTCTCGAGCGACCTCGCAGATGATACGACCGCAGATTCGCAGTTCACTGAAAAAACGGACGGTTTCGGTTGGTTTTCGCACTCGGCACCCCTCACGCGGCAGCCAGCGTCTTGCGGCTTCTGTCGGGCCGGATCACATCTCGCCGCTCCGAAATCGCGGCCTAGCTTGGACGACGAGCACTTGAAGAGCTGCGCATTGCTCCTCGGGGTGTAGGTGATGCGGTCGGTGAAGCTGCTCCGCGTGACGTTGCACTCTGTGATGTCACTCAGGCACAGGGTCAGCGACTCGGTGTCTTGCACAGAGAGGGACTCTGAGGTCGTGGAGAACTGACCCTCGAAGTAGGCGGCCTCCTGAGCGAGGCTGGTCGTGCCAGTCTCCGAGGTGGGAGACGGGTACTCCCGGAGATCGCCCGAGACGGCCCTGTGCTCTCGGGTGGATTGAGAGGCTGATGAATGTTTCTGGGTCGCCTTCTTCGCCTCGTCGTCTTTACTGGTGAAAGAAAAAGATCACAACACTTACATTAGTCGTCACAATACTTACATTAGTCGTCACAACACTCACATTAGTCGTCACAGCACTTACATTAGTCGTCACAACACTTACATTAGTCGTCACAAAACTTACATTAGTCGTCACAAAACTTACATTAATCATATTACAACATCACTACTAATGATCTATTTTTTTTTAATAAATTTAGACTCCCCTCACTTTTCACTAATCACAAGTTTGTGATGTAAAAACAAATGTGAAAAGAATGCTTTTAAACTTGTCTGTATTATTTCCTCACACTCAAGAGTTTAAACCTGTCTAAAGCAGTGGTCTCCCAAATCATGCACCGCGGATTTAAAAGAAAAAAAAATGTATATGCATTTTATTGCGCGCAGTTGCACTTCTTCGGAATATTATTTAAACAACACCAGTCATAAAACAAAAACACAAACTTGTAAAACATAAATAAGACCTTACGGATGGAAACATAGCTAAACCGATTCTTTAAAAAAAAAAGGGGGGGGGAGGGGGTCCGCTGGTTTAAAAATCTGGGAACCGTTGATTTCAAGTAAAATTGGCTTATCGTTACAACTTTTTTTTCTTTTTTTTTAGTGTTCAAGTGTTTGAAAAAAAAAATTATTAATATTATTAATATCCACCGTCAAGGGGAAATACTTTGTAAATGTGCCATACTACACGCTCATCACTGAAGTGGGGAGGGGGGTGCCTCAAATAGCTCAGTGGTTTTAAGATCTAGATAACTCAAGGCTAGTGTTTGTTGTTTTTTTATCTGCGCATGTCTGAAAAATGTTACGAGCTGCAAACAAAACTCGGACCAGAGCCAATCAAAACACAGCTTTTTAATCAAAACAAAACAGAACAATTACACCTGCGACCAATGATAATGTTTGTTAAAAGAATGATATCTAGATGCGGATGTTAAAAAAAATATAAAGTTAAATTGAAATGTTTATACAACAGAATAGTTTAAAGCTACCCTCAAATCAAAGCGAAGCGTTCCGCTGCGCTATTTCTCACGTGAGATTTTTCAAAGCGCGAAAAACCCTCGCTACACCTAAGCGAAGCGAACGTAGGCGTCAGCCGACCGGATATAATGATTTTTTTAATTTTCTTTTTGTTTATTTGAAGACGTCGGCAGACATTTTCTTCTTATGATATATTTTCTACAGTTATGGTATTTTACAATTAAAAAGTGAAAAAAACACTTACTTTTTGGTATAATCTGATATAATTCAAGTTGCTATATATAAATGTAAGTCTTATTTGTTAATTTTAAGACATTTATATCAATTTTAACCATGATTTTCATTTGAGTCGATGTTTCTAGGCAGCCATTTTGGATTGTTTACACTCGCGAAACGCGAAAAAACTCTGAAAGAAGCGATGCCGCGAAATTTCTCTGCACCGCCGCGGAAATTCTACGCGGTTTGAGCATCTCCATATAAATACGTTGCCGTGAAAGAGGGGCGAATTTCGCGAGCTACCTAGATACGCGAAATTCGCTTTGGTTTGAGGATAGCTTAAAGGCAGTGTTCATACGTCACAAAAAAAAAAAACCCACAATAAACCTCGAGGTAAGGAGTTCAAATTGCGTTTAATCCTCCTCCCAATTTCCCGACCTGTAAGGACAAGATGTTAACCTCTTAGATGATCCTGTCAAACACCATGGAACTGTTTTTTTTTTTTTTGTAGTCTTCCTTCTTTCATCCCCAACATAACCGATAGTGCAATGGCCATGGAGGGAACATTCACCATGCGCTGAAAAATTCCCTTTGGTTCTCACTGGAGATCGAACCCGGGACTCTAAAATCGACAGTCGATCACTTTATCACACCACCATCCGTTCCCACTCTCTTTTTTTTTTTTGTTACCCCCCCCCCACCCCAACCCCACCGCACCCGTTAAACATTGTTAACAGGATCGTAAAAGACAAAATGAACTGATTCCAGTGATTTTGTTTTTTGTTTCCAATAATTTCCCATTCCACTTTTTGGAAACTCAACAACGAAAACAAAAAAAAAAAAAACTTTGGTTCTTTTTTTTAGTTTAGTTCTTATTGCGCCGTGGGTGAGTTCTCTTTGACCTATCACATATGTAACAACAAACTGTGTTGTGTATGCGTATATATGTGTGTATGTGTGTTCAAGCATGTGTTAGCTCATAAGTGCGTTTGCATCTTTGAGTGTGAGTAGCGTGAGTGTGTGTGTGTGTCCGAGCGTGCGTGTGTGTGTGTATGCGTGGGTAGGGATGCTGGTATTATCTCGGTCAAAAAAAAAAAGAGAAGAGAAGATGTATAACAAAAATACAAATTTAGAAGATAAAAGCTTTTTTTTTTCCACCCGATTGAAGTTTATCTTTGAGCTTTCTATATCACAGGTGAAGAGGGAAATTTTTACTTCACCTGGAAAAATTTCCATGAAAAAGACACAGTTGTTGAATTTTCTTTTTTTTTTTTGCCAATTTTTTTTTTATTCTTGACGTGTAACTTTTTTTTGTATTCTCAAATCATTTAAAAGAAATGTGCGTTTCAATCAAGCGATAAAGGAAAAAAAAACCAACTATCTCGGGTTATGAATCATAAACATTAGCCGGAACATATTGGACACACACGCTCAAAAACTCATACAAAACACAAAACACACACAAATAACCCAAGGTTGGTTTATGCAATTTTAAAAAGAAGACGTGCATCGTCATCATTTTAAAAGTATATGTCTGTTAATTTATTTAAAAAAAAAAAAAAAAAACATAATTTACAAAAATGTCCGTCCCTGCCGGGATGAGATGAAATCCTAGATTCTATAAACCACTAATGGGACGATTTTTGAAAAGGTTATATTTCATCCCCATCATGCCCATGGGGGGGAGGGGCGGCATCAAGTGAGATATAGCTGGTCCTCACCGGAGATCGAACCTGGGAACCGCTTAAAATCGCGCAGCAATGCTCAATTATTATTGTTTGTATTCCCGATAGTTCATCTGTAAATACATGCACGTCACTGTTTACGTCTGTAAACACGTCATTGTTTACATCTGTGTACACGTCATTGTTTACGTCTGTGTACACGTCATTGTTTACGTCACGTGTACATGTTATTTTTTACGTCTGTGTATAATTCATTGCATACGAGCGATCTGCCAAAATGTTAACCACTAGGTGGCGTAACTAGGATCTGTTGTCGCGTCGGGCGGAGGGGGGTGGATCATAAAATACCGCCCCGCTTCTACGTAACAAAATACAACAGTGCATTACCATCCCTTGCTGATTGAATACAAGTTCCGTCCGAGGCAGACCGCACCTTTCACCCCTACCCCGCTTAGTTTCGCCATCATCCCTGTACTCTCTCGTCTTGCCTAATGGTTACGATAGTCGACGGCAATCACGTTTTTGAAGTTTTTCACAACTAGATTGAACACAGACGAAATCCTAGCCTAATGATGTAGTGCGTCAAATCAGTACTGCTGTATGTAGCGGAAACGTGGAAGATATCTAAGGAAAGTCCAAACCTTTACAAACAGCTGCCTCAGAAGAATCCTCCAAATTCGCTGGCCAGACACCATCAGCAATGTCAGCCTTTTGGAAAAGACCTGCCAACGGCTGAAGAAGAGATCAGAAAGAGGCGATGAGGCTGGATAGGACACACCCTACGCAAACCAGCAGCCAGTATCACAAGGCAGGCACTGAGGTGGAACCCCCCTAGGTAAACGGAAGAGAGGCCGCCCAAGAAACACCTGTCGTCGAGACCTGGAAGCGGACACCATTAAGATGGGACACAACTGGAACAAGCTGGAGAAGATGACAGAGGACTCTGGATATCTGTTGTTGGTGGCCTATACCCTGCCATGGGTGAAATGCAATAAATGAATGAATGAATGATGATGAATGATGTAGTACGAAAGGTTGTTTTTTTTATTTCTCGGAATTGGTTGATATGTATTTGACACTCATTGTGGGTCTACATCTCGGCCTCATAGTGCCGTATCCATAAATATGGGATGGAGGGGGGCTGTAGAACACGGGCCCAAGGTTCGGCACGTCCTCCGTTAAACACGCCTCTGTGAATGAGCCTCAAGCCGCAAAGTAAAACTTAGTACATGCTCAGTCAAGCCACAGAGAGAGAGAGGAGAGAGGGGGAGAGAGACGGGGAAAGAGAGAGAGGGGTAGGGAGAGAGAGATGGAGATGGAGAGTGAGGGAGAAAAAGAGGGGGAGATGGAAAGAGAGAGAGAGAGGGGGGGGAGAGAGAGAGAAAAAGAGGGGGAGATGGAAAGAGAGAGAGGGGGGGAGAGAGGGAGATGGACAGTGAGGGAGAAAAAGAGGGGGAGATGGAAAGAGAGAGAGAGGGGGAGATGGAAAGAGAGAGAGAGGGGGGAGAGAGGGAGATGGACAGTGAGGGAGAAAAAGAGGGGGAGATGGAAAGAGAGAGAGAGGGGGGAGAGAGGGAGATGGAGAGTGAGGGAGAAAAAAAGGGGGGAGATGGAAAGAGAGAGGGGAGGGAGAGAGATAGGGGAGAGAGAGTGAGAGAATCAAACCCATCCACGTGCAGCATTTGTTGCCTTGATTATGTCATTATGACTCTAGAATAGACATTAACTGCCTTGGCTAATTAACTAATTACTTGGTCAAGTTCTAATCATTTCGGTACGTGTGCTTATTTATTCATTTCACGTGTTTTCAATTTAATTTAAGGATGTAGGCACACACACACATACACACAAACACACACACACACACACGCATGTATATATCTCTGGAGATGTGCAGATGTTTAGCCCTGTGAGTGATGGCTCGATCTGCTCATAATCGTTGTAACGGCTTTTCTATATCGCCCTGAGTAGCATTACCACCAGAACAAAATCCGGGGCCCTGACACCCCCCCACACACACCCCCGAACTGGGGGCCAATCTAAATCACACACACACACCCGAACTGGGGGCCAATCTAAATCACACACACACCCTCGAACTGGGGGCCAATCTAAATCACACACACACGCCCACCCAATAGTTAAGTCGTTTGATACCAGGGTACTGTACCAGACGGGGCGCACACAATGGCAAGGGGCGCCTGACAACTGTTCGGACTGAACCCCCCATCCCCCCTCCCCTTCCCCCCCCACACACACAAACACAAACATGCAGCGGCCACTGTCTGTAAATGTATGTCTACTATTGGTCTAATGACGTACAAGAAAACCGTTACAGAGCGCATTTAACAAGTAAACCACCCAGAGACGGATGTAACAACTGGCACATGGGGCCCCCACCCCTGAACTCTCGACCTAACAAAAGGGCCCCCGCATTACATTTGTTATTTGTTGTTGTTTTTTTTTTTTAATTCCGTATGCAAGTATTTGTCTCGTTGTTAAAGGGTGGGGCTGGGGGCTAATATCCCTTACTGCGTACAGATAGTAACCCCCTTCCCCAACACTATAGTCACCACGGAAGGCGTGGTATCCTATCTCTGACAGCGGCTTGAACCCAAGACGTGCACCTCTCATCGGCCAGGCTCCCCCAACCAAAAGCGCCACTCAACAATGATGGTGGGCACGTGAAGAGCCCGAGTGCCACAGACTTACGTCTCCAACGCGGCGGCGACAAAAAAAAAAGGTGGCCATAGGAAAATCCGTTTCACGGCGTCAAGATGTCGTAAACGCACATACAGACGTTATTTAGCGCTCACCAACAACGACAAGTGGTAGTAAGTAAAGTTCCCTTAACCCTAACGGGCCATCGGGGCAGATAAAGTGGTATAATTCATCTGTTTCTATAACCTCGGCATATGAAGGGATTGTGTGGTTAGCACAACGCCACATCCGCCTTTATTTAAAGGTGGGTGGACTTGTGGGAAAACTTTGAAACACATTTCACCTAAAAAAATTATTCCACATGGTTCTCAACGAGGATCGAACCCAGGACTCTCAGGTGGACAGTCAAGTATCTACACCACTCGGCCACCCGTCCCACTCCCCCCCCCCATATTAATTCTAAAAATTAAATTCTATTATAAAATATACTTCTTTATCATTGCGTTCCAAATTTTCTTATAAAAAAACTTGCCGCACAGTCCCCGCCCCCCCCCCCCCCACCAAACCGCAGGTAATTATATTTGGCTCAGGGGGGACAGTGGGGACTGGCCCCTGACCACAACCACGCTCTCACTGCCATGCTTCTGTGTCGCCAGGTCTGGACAAAAGAAAAATAACAATTTCCTTTTTTTCCTAAATCTGCACACTTCTATGTGCCTCACACACATGATTTATTGTAAGTCTTCTTGGCCGACTCATTTAGTAAACACAAAGCTCGTGAGATCAAAATGTGTAAACTTATACACCCCCCCAACCACCTCTCTAGTCCCAAAAGTAGATTGCGACTTACGCAATTTATGGAGTTCGTTGATATCTGCAGCACATTCGGATAATATCAACTATATGTTGGTTTGAATCTACATCTAC
>JAGDYQ010000115.1:2675406-2708001 GCA_021962125.1 Bulinus truncatus
GTTAATGAAAGTTAATGAAAGTAATGAATGTTGGTTGATGAAAGTAATGAATGTTGGTTGATGAAAGTAATGAATGTTGGTTGATGAAAGTAATGAATGTTGGTTGATGAAAGTAATGAATGTTGGTTGATGAAAGTAATGAATGTTGGTTGATGAAAGATTAATGAATGTTGGTTGATGAAAGTAATGAATGTTGGTTGATGAAAGTAATGAATGTTGGTTGATGAAAGTAATGAATGTTGGTTGATGAAAGTAATGAATGTTGGTTGATGAAAGTAATGAATGTTGGTTGATGAAAGTAATGAATGTTGGTTGATGAAAGTAATGAATGTTGGTTGATGAAAGTAATGAATGTTGGTTGATGAAAGTAATGAATGTTGGTTGATGAAAGTAATGAATGTTGGTTGGTGAAAGTAATGAATGTTGGTTGATGAAAGTAATGAATGTTGGTAGATGAAAGTAATGAATGTTGCTTGATGAAAGTAATGAATGTTGGTTGGTGAAAGTAATGAATGTTGGTTGGTGAAAGTAATGAATGTCGATTGATGAAAGTAATGAATGTTGGTTGATTCTGTGCAAAAGTAAAAATCGCAATTTATTATCTTCCTTTTTAATGACATTAGTATTATAACTAAATTTAATTATTGATGACAAAAAAAAAGAGGAAAATTCATTTTAATTAAAAATAAGCTGTTCATTTGTTTGAAAGTTCAGTCCCTAGAGAAAGGTCAGAGACCGAATACCCACCAGTATCATATGAAGTCCACAAACGGTCAAATGAAAAACTGGCCGAATGGGCAAAGAATTTAGTCCACCTCGGCAATAGATTTAATTGTATCTACAATAGACTTAGATGTATTTACAATAGACTTAGTCGTATCTACAATAGACTTAGTTGAATCTACAATAGACTTAGTTGTATCTACAATAGACTTAGTTGTATCTACAATAGGCTTAGTTGTATCTACAATAGACTTAGTTGTATCTACAATAGACTTAGTTGTATTTACAATAGACTTAGTCGTATCTACAATAGACTTAGTTGTATCTACAATAGACTTAGTTGTATCTACAATAGACTTAGTTGTATCTACAATAGACTTAGTTGTATCTACAATAGACTTAGTTGTATCTACAATAGACACACTCGTATCTACAATAGGCTTAATTGTATCTACAACATACTTTATTGTAAGTATCTATCTCTCTATCTCTCTTTCTATTTGTCTCTCTATATGTCTGTCTATCTAAGTATATGAACTAGATAAGTCATGCACAACCTGCAAGAAATTAATATTTCACGTTTTTTTTCCCCTCCAACAGGTGATGATGACATTGACATCCAGATGACATATACATCCAGATGACTCTCTGTGTGCAATTAATGTCAACGCCAAGTCTTTTTGTTTTTTCAGATGTTTAGATTTTATTTGTTCACTTTTTTCTTCATGTCCTCTGTCACTGTTCTTTATGTCCTCTGTCACAGTTCTTCATGTCCTCTGTCACTGTTCTTTATGTCCTCTGTCACAGTTCTTCATGTCCTCTGTCACTGTTCTTTATGTCCTCTGTCACTGTTCTTCATGTCGTCTGTCACAGTTCTTCATGTCGTCTGTCACACTTCTTCATGTCCTCTGTCACTGTTTTTTATGTTCTCTGTTACTGTTCTTCATGTCCGCTGTCACAGTTCTTCATGTCCTCTGTCACAGTTCTTCATGTCCTCTGTCACAGTTCTTCATGTCCTCTGTCACAGTTCTTCATGTCCTCTGTCACTGTTCTTTATGTCCTCTGTCACAGTTATTCATGTCCTCTGTCACTGTTCTTTATGTCCTCTGTCACAGTTCTTCATGTCCTCTGTCACTGTTCTTTATGTCCTCTTTCACAGTTCTTCATGTCCTCTGTCACAGTTCTTCATGTCCTCTGTCACTGTTTTTCATGTCCTCTGTCACTGTTTTTCATGTCCTCTGTCACAGTTCTTCATGTCCTCTGTCACTGTTCTTTATGTCCTCTGTCACAGTTCTTCATGTCCTCTGTCACTGTTCTTCATGTCCTCTGTCACTGTTCTTCATGTCCTCTGTCACTGTTTTTATGTCCTCTGTCACTGTTTTTCATGTCCTCTGTCACAGTACTTCATGTCCTCTGTCACAGTTCTTCATTTCCTCTGTCACTGTTCTTTATGTCCTCTGTCACTGTTCTTTATGTCCTCTGTCACTGTTTTTCATGTCCTCTGTCACAGTTCTTCATGTCCTCTGTCACTGTTCTTTATGTCCTCTGTCACAGTTCTTCATGTCCTCTGTCACAGTTCTTCATGTCCTCTGTCACTGTTCTTTATGTCCTCTGTCACAGTTCTTCATGTCCTCTGTCACAGTTCTTCATGTCCTCTGTCACTGTTCTTTATGTCCTCTGTCACTTTTCTTCATGTCCTCTGTCACTGTTCTTTATGTCTGCTGTCACTGTTCTTCATGTCCTCTGTCACTGTTCTTTACGTCCGCTTTCACTGTTCTTCATGTCCGCTGTCACTGTTCTTTATGTCCTCTGTCACAGTTCTTCATGTCCTCTGTCACTGTTCTTTATGTCCGCTGTCACAGTTCTTCATGTCCTCTGTCACTGTTCTTTATGTCCTCTTTCACAGTTCTTCATGTCCTCTGTCACAGTTCTTCATGTCCTCTGTCACTGTTCTTCATGTCCTCTGTCACTGTTTTTCATGTCCTCTGTCACTGTTCTTCATGTCCTCTGTCACACTTCTTCATGTCCTCTGTCACAGTTCTTCATGTCCTCTGTCACTGTTCTTTATGTCCTCTGTCACAGTTCTTCATGTCCTCTGTCACAGTTCTTCATGTCCTCTGTCACTGTTCTTTATGTCCTCTGTCACAGTTCTTCATGTCCTCTGTCACTGTTCTCCATGTACTCTGTCACAGCTCTTCATGTCCTCTGTCACTGTTTTTATGTCCTCTGTCACTGTTTTTCATGTCCTCTGTCACAGTACTTCATGTCCTCTGTCACAGTTCTTCATGTCCTCTGTCACTGTTCTTTATGTCCTCTGTCACAGTTCTTTATGTCCTCTGTCACTGTTTTTCATGTCCTCTGTCACAGTTCTTCATGTCCTCTGTCACTGTTCTTTATGTCCTCTGTCACAGTTCTTCATGTCCTCTGTCACAGTTCTTCATGTCCTCTGTCACTGTTCTTTATGTCCTCTGTCACAGTTCTTCATGTCCTCTGTCACAGTTCTTCATGTCCTCTGTCACTGTTCTTTATGTCCTCTGTCACTTTTCTTCATGTCCTCTGTCACTGTTCTTTATGTCCGCTGTCACTGTTCTTCATGTTTTCTGTCACTGTTCTTTACGTCCGCTTTCACTGTTCTTCATGTCCGCTGTCACTGTTCTTCATGTCCTCTGTCACTGTTCTTTACGTCCGCTTTCACTGTTCTTCATGTCCGCTGTCACTGTTCTTCATGTCCGCTGTCACTGTTCTTCATGTCCGCTGTCACTGTTATAATTTCACCTGACTAGTTCGTGGTTTGTTTAAAAAAAATGCAGGTCGTTGTTTCACTTTTTAAAAATTAACTTTCTCTTTCAAATTACTTTTTGTCTGTCTCATTTGTCTGTTTCATTTGTCTGTCTCATTTGTCTATTTTATTTGTCTGTCTAATTTGTCTGTCCCATTTGACTGTCTCATTTGTATGTCTCTTTATTAATTTTTTTTTTCGATTTAAACTAACAAAGAACAGACTACAATAAAGAAAGAAATGAAACTTCTGTCAGCTGGTTGAGTTGAAAGGTCTATGGGCAGTCCTGCATCGTGTTCCTTCTTTCGGCTTTTGCAGGAGCGTAGAACATCAACTATGCTGACGGACCTATCATTGGGCAGTCTTACTGAGCTCACATCATATCAGCTTCTATTCCAACGGCTCTTCTGCAAGTCCTTATAGGTCGTCCTGCTCTTTGAACGTCTCAGTGGGCTCCATTCTAATAGTGACGTGTGATCTGTCTAAATAAATTTAAAAATGAATGAAGTGACAGTTGGTCAAGTGACAGTTGGTCAAGTGACAGTTGGTCAAGTGACAGTTGGTCAAGTGACAGTTGGTCAAGTGACAGTTGGTCAAGTGACAGTTGGTCAAGAAACAGTTACCTGCAGCAGATGACTTAAAATAAAGAGAAACAGTTCTCAGTTCAAGTTCAGATATTCTAGAATGTAATAAACGTCTGTTGAATACAATGAATCTCCACAACCATTGTTATTTTCACACATTTTATTTTGTGTACGTGAATTTAAAACAGCGAGGAGTGAGTTGATATTGTTTACAATCTCTATTATCCGGCTTATGATTATCCGATTACCATAAAAGTGAACAATAAATTGTCCGAAAGCAAAACAAAACAACAAAACATTAACAACAACAATAACCATAACAATAACAACAACAATAGCAACAACAATAACAGCAACAATAGCAACAACAATAGCAACAACAATAACCATAACAATAACAACAACATTAACAACAATAATAAAAACAACAATAACCATAACAATAACAACAATATTAACAACAACAATAACAACAACAACAATAATAACAGTAACAACAATAATAACAACAATAATAACAACAACAACAACAACAACAACAATAATAACAGTAACAACAATAATAACAACAATAATAACAACAATAATAACAACAATAATAACAACAATAACAACAACAATAACAACAACAATAACAACAACAATAACAACAACAATAACAACAACAATAACAACAAGAATAACAACAATAATAACAACAACAATAACAACAATAATAACAACAATAACAACAACAATAACAACAACAATGGAGGTAAGACAACAAATATTGTTTTTATATCTACCCAGTGTCCATCTTGGGCAGTGTCCAGCATGCCCCACTGGTCTAGAGAGACTAAAACTGACCGATGGGTGGACCATGTAAGGATGAGATTAAATCTTTTACATCCTCTAAACCACTAATGGGATTGATTTTAATGGTCTCCTTCTTTCTTCCCCACCACTGCCAATAGTGCAATGGCCTTGGAGGCACCACGGGAGATGTAAACCACGACCTGAAATATCCATTGGGTTTCCAGCGGAGATCAAACCAGGGACCCTCAGGTCGACAGTCAAGTACTTTACCAGTCAACCACATGAGCAATGGACTATGGACTTTAGAGCACCGATGAAAACCAAGGGAATGTTTCCATATACTGGAGAAAGTTTGTTTAATGTCCATTAAGTCCACCTGACTTAAGCTGGGGAAGTAAAGGCGGCTGGGCGTGTTGCTACCCTTCATACGGCTGGGCGTGTTGCTACCCTTCATACGGCTGGGCGTGTTGCTACCCTTCATACGGCTGGGCGTGTTGCTACCCTTCATACGGCTGGGCGTGTTGCTACCCTTCATACGGCTGGGCGTGTTGCTACCCTTCATACGGCTGGGCGTGTTGCTACCCTTCATACGGCTGGGCGTGTTGCTACCCTTCATACGGCTGGGCGTGTTGCTACCCTTCATACGCCGTGGTTGTAGAAACTGATAACTTCATCTGTCTTGATGGTCATTTAGTGTTTAGAGAACTTTACTTTCTTTATTATTTTTTTTTTTACTAAATCTGAATTAATTCTAGAATTTGTACTCATTCTAGAATTTGAAATAATTCTAGTATTTGACGATCTAGAAAAAATATCAGGGATAAAAAGGTGTCTTTTCTTAACAATTCTTCTCTATGTTTATCAGAACTCATTAAATTGAACATTTCCTATGACCAATGATGCTATGAAGGAGCAGCCACGTAGCATGAAAATTCTACAGCAGGGGCCAGGCATTCTACAGCAGGGGCCAGGCATTCTACAGCAGGGGCCAGGCATTCTACAGCAGGAGCCAGGCCAATAGCGGGTGGGGGGCAGGAAATAAATGTCACTAATTAGAGCAAACAAGCAGAGGGGGGCCAGACAAAACGCAGGAGGGGCGCCCTCCTGGCCCCTCGCACGCTACGGGCCTGTGAAGGAGTCTCTACAGTAGGGTGGTGTTGTCTGACACGTCACATACACAAACCCACGCGGTTAAACTTTAAAAAAACAACGAAGAACAACAAATACAATTTTTAAACAAATACAGAAACAAACAAAATGTGTAAAAGATTTCATTCGTTGAGAGTGTGAACTGTATTTTAGACATTTCATCAAATGCAGCCCTAGTTTTTCTTTCTTCAGCTGTGAATTTTGATCTAAAATTAAATTATCATTGCAAGTGAAAATGATAATAATAGTGAACAAAAAAAAATCCCTCAGAATGGCTAAAAGAGTTACATGTCAGGGTAATTAACAAGTGTCGTATTTAGCGGGAGTGATTCCCCTTGCGTATGAAAATATGAAACAGGAGCGTGGTCCCAGGGGAGGTTACAGGAGTTCCTTCAGATGAACCGGCTTGGTTTGAACAAAAGTTTTACACTTGAAATGAGAGAGAGACGCAAGTGAAATAGATGTACAGTTATGGAAGTTCATTGATTTTTGTACAACATGACTCACGGGGGTAGACATCTTTATTTACTTGAATTAAAAAATAAAAATTATTTTTCTTATAGTTAAATGTTTTTGAATTGTAAACACAATTTAAATGAATCGTTTATTTTGTGTGTGTGTGTGTGTGTGTGTGTGTGTGTGTGTGTGTGTACAGTGTCGACGAGAGGGATGGGGCGGGGTGAGGGCAAATGCCCAGGGGGCCGGTGAGATTTTAGGGCGAGTTTTAGGGGCCCGGACTGAGCTGGCCAATCAACTTTTAAAAAATATTATTATCAGCACGGGGGGGGGGGTCCCGTGACAGCCCTGTCGGTGGGCCTGTGTGTTGTAACTAATAGTTTATTGTTTTAAGGCGAATTGATTATTTTTTTTTGAGTGTAAGGCTAATTGTTTATCGTCTGTGTGTGTAAGGCTAATCGTTTATCGTCTGTGTGTGTAAGGCTAATCGTTATCGTCTGTGAGCGTAAGGCTAATCATTTATCGTCTGTGTGTGTACGGCTAATCGTTTATCGTCTGTGTGTGTAAGGCTAATTGAATATTGTTTGTGTTTGTAAGGCTAATTGAATATTGTTTGTGTTTATATGGCGGTTTGACGGATGAACACAACCATAAAATATATACATGAATGTATGCGGGGATGTTCCAGGTATTGACCAAACAAGTACAAGTACAATGAACAGAGGATAGTATTACAATGAACAGAGGATGGTATTACAATGAACAGAGGATAGTATTACAATGAACAGAGGATGGTATTACTAGATGGGTACCCCTTCATTGGGGGCCCTGTATTGTCATCTACTTTGCCCCACCATAGGAACAGCTGTCATCCCCGGAACATACGAGAATCGAAGGCGAGCGATCTACTGTCGCATTAGGTTTGAGTTCCAGTCCACTCTACAAGACACAGAACTCTTGACATTTTGTATGTTTACATTTTGTCGGAGATAACTCTAATGAACTACGTGCAACCTCACTCATAAACAACATGTATTATTTCCCCTGCATTAATATCAAACAATAAATACAATGTCTTTGAATGAATTAGTTATATCACAGCAAATGATAACACCCGTCTAATTGGATAATTCAAAATTAAAATATCAATGATAATACTAAATGATATATTTATAACTTTCAATTATCGAATATCTTATATATAATATATTTAAAATGTCATATAATAAGTAGAACATGTGTCGGGTTTCATTTTGTATAAATATTTCGTAAGTAGGTCACTGTCTTGAATTTCAAGTCTTAGTCACATGTACAGCGAAGAGTTCAATGAGTCAAGAATCGAATCAGTTGACGGATCATTCAAACTCAAGTAAAATAGTCTAACATTATCCGTGAGTTATCTCCACACTCCCGGTATTTGTCTCCCCTTTAGACCACGTGACAATGTTGTCGGGGATTTGTGGAGATCAACATGTAACTAATGAAAGAAAAATATGTCTAATACACGCACACAAACATACACGCACACACACGCACACACACATACACGCACACACACACACATACAAACACGCACACACATACACGCACACACACACACAAACACATATACACACACAAACACACACATACAAACACACAAACACACACACTCACACACACACACTTACACACACTTATACACACACAAACACACACACACATACACACTGACACATACACGCACACACACACACTCACACACACACTCACACACACACATACACACACAAACACACACATACACACACAAACACACACATACACACACATAAACACACACACACACTCACACACACACATACATGTAACTAATGAAAGAAAAATATGTCTAATACACTCACACACACACACAAACACACACATACATACACGCACACACACACACATACACACACACAAACACACACATACACACACAAACACACACATACACACACCAACACACACACACACTCAAACACACATACATGTAACTAATGAAAGAAAAATATGTCACACACAAACACAAACACACACACACATACACACACACAAACACACACATACACACAAACACACACATACACACACAAACACACACATACACACACAAACACACACATACATGCACACACACACAAACACACACACACACTCACACACACATACACACACACAAACACACACACAACACACACATACACACACAAACACACACATACACACAAACACACACAAACACACACATACACACACATACACACACAAACACACACATACACACACAAACACACACATACACACACAAACACAAACATACACACAAACACACACAAACACACAAAAACACACACACATACAAACACACATGTCTATTTGTTTTACGTTTGTTTATGTTGATGTATAAGTGTGTGTGCACAGCGGTTCTGACATTTGTGGGGGCCATAGACATAGATCCCTATGGGGCCATAGACATAGATCCCTATGGGGCTCTAGACATAGATCCCTATGGGGCCATAGACATAGATACCTATGGGGTCATAGACATAGATCCCTATGGGGCCATAGACATAGATCCCTATGGGGTCATAGACATAGATCCCTATGGGGCCATAGACATAGATCCCTATGGGGCCATAGACATAGATCCCTATGTGGCCATAGACATAGATCCCTATGTGGCCATAGACATAGATCCCTATGGGGCCATAGACATAGATCCCTATGGGGCCATAGACATAGATCCCTATGGGGCCAAATACTAAAGCAACATTTGGGGTGAAAACTACCCTCGGAAATGGTCTGGATAAAACACTGATAAAAGCAATAATAAACTGCTGTATAATGTAAGCAATGACAAACTGCTGTATAATGTAAGCAATAATAAACTGCTGTATAATGTAAGCAATAATTAACTACTGTATAATGTAAGCAATAATAAACTGCTGTATAATGTAAGCAATAATTAACTTCTGTATAATGTAAGCAATAATAAACTACTGTATAATGTAAGCAATAATAAACTGCTGTATAATGTAAGCAATAATTAACTTCTGTATAATGTCGCAGCGATTGGAAAGTCAGTAACCGTAACAGTGCGTTAGAGTGACTATGAACAGATCGGTATGACCGGGTCATTTAAAGCCCTGGCACATGAAGCTCCAGTTCTGCTCTATGCACCCATCGATGCTCTTGTGCCAGGAAATGAAATTATGTCGCCATCTTATACCCTCTCATTTAAAATGTAGGAACTTAAGTGGTTCAAAGTTCACCCAGTATTATTTATGGAGAGTTGATTTCCTTTTTTTTTAAAATCATAATCTGGGTTTTTGTTGTTGTTGTGGGTGGATGTGTTGATGTAGGTGGACTGACAGCGCTGTCAGATGTTGAGTTCCTTGTCATGATAATTGATAGGTTCCGTAGGCGGAGATTTTATTATTGTTTCCAACAAAACAACTCACTTTGGATGTGGATTCTCTGGATTTTTTTTTTAGTCCAGGTCAGAGGTCAGGTCGGGTGTAAAAAGGTTAAGGAAGTGAAACCTATTTGGAGAATGTGTTGTGATTGAAGTCAGCTAGTATACATCATTTACATCTGTGTGGTGATTGAAGTCAGCTAGTATACATCGTTTACATCTGTGTTGTGATTGAAGTCAGCTAGTATACATCATTTACGTCTGTGTGGTGATTGAAGTCAGCTAGTATACATCGTTTACATCTGTGTTGTGATTGAAGTCAGCTAGTATACATCATTTACGTCTGTGTGGTGATTGAAGTCAGCTAGTATACATCATTTACGTCTGTGTTGTGATTGAAGTCAGCTAGTATACATCATTTACGTCTGTGTTGTGATTGAAGTCAGCTAGTATACATCATTTACGTCTGTGTTGTGATACGCCAAAGCCATTAGTCGCAGTATGTAGAGTTTTAGTAGATTATGTTAATTAGGCTTAGAGTCGAGGGAAAGAGTGAAAGATATAGCAAATAGAGATACAGACAGACCAAGAATGGCAAACAGACTGAGAAATAGAGTTATAGATAGAATCATTGAAAGACGCACACTCACACAGACAGCCTACAGACAAAACGACAGACTAACAAGCAGACCGACAACTAGACAGACTAAATGATAGACAATCAGATAGGCAGACATAAAACCAAATAAAAGACAGACACACAGACAATCAGACGTACGATAAAGGACAGAGAAACAGAATTGCATACCTAATGACAGAAAGACATAGTGCGACAAACAGACAGACATAGTGCGATAAACAGACAGACATAGTGCGATAAACAGACAGACAAATTACTTAAAATGGACTATTTCAAATTCCAAAAAAAAATATTCTTTTTTCTGATTCCCAGTTGTTCGAAATTGTCCGGAACTAGAGAAATCACTCAAGTTCATGAAAATTGTTCACCTCTCTATCTCACTGAAGTTCTATCTCACTGAAGTTCTATCTCACTGAAGTTCTATCTCACTGAAGTTCTATCTCACTGAAGTTCTATCTCACTGAAGTTCTATCTCACTGAAGTTCTATCTCACTGAAGTTCTACCTCACTGAAGTTCTACCTCACTGAAGTTGTATCTCACTGAAGTTCTACCTCACTGAAGTTCTACCTCACTGAAGTTCTACCTCACTGAAGTTCTACCTCACTGAAGTTCTACCTCACTGTATTTACCTCTCCTCCAGCTATAATCAACCATCTCTGAATTAAAAAAGAAAAAACAAACTTACAGTCACAAACCAGTTCACGGTACAATAGATTTGACCCCCCCCCCTACTACCGGTTCTTTTCTCCCCCCCCCTCCCCCGGTCCAAGTTTCATCTCTCCCCAGAGCCCAAATCCCTCCCAACAACAATAAATATTTCACCCCCTGCCGACTTCCCTTTGATCACTGGCTCATAACACAATAACGGCGGGACTAGCTTCAGTTCTTTTTTCATTTCGATCTGTTAATACCTGGCAGATAAACATAAAAGGCGGGATTGTCTTAATAACGGCTGGTATGAAGTGGGACGGAAGGGAACCTGATATGAAACAACAACAGACAACAATAACAACAACAAAAAAAAGGGGGTTTCTGCCTGGGACACGCTCCTGGGATTCGGCGGATAAACGCGCATGCGCAAAAATAAACTCCAAAGAAATTTTCACTTTCCTTCTGTTTATTGTGACTTCCACTTGAGTCGCCACATAATGAAACGAGAACTCTTTCAAATCCTGGCTTATAATAAACGGTAAACACAGGGGGGTGGGGTAGGGTGGGGGAGGTGTTGGTGGGTCGGGCTGTTTTATGCCGACCAGCGCTTACAGCGAAAACAAGACAAAAGAAAATATAACAACAGTATTTACCTGTGACAGGCTTAATGGACTGGGTTGACTTGATCCAAACAGTTCACAATGTGTCAGGATTTTGTTTCATTGGTAAATACAGTGACAGCAGCTGTTACGGGTTATCGCTGTATACAGGGGAAAGGGTGGATACAGCAGCTGTTACGGGTTATCGCTGTATACAGGGGAAATGGTGGAGACAGCAGCTGTTGCTTGTTATCGCTGTATACAGGGGAAAGGCTGGAGACAGCACCTGTTACGGGTTATCGCTGTATACAGGGGTAAGGGGGACTCTAACGGAACACTTGACAGTGGACTCAGCCGTTCAGGGCCACCTGGGGAAACAGTAACTTTCTATATAATAAATAAGCTGTTGGTGTGTGTGTGACTGTAAGCGGGCCACAAGATCAGCTGGCGACAGCCCTGCTGTATGCTGTTCAACATTCACACAGAGCTGTGTCATGACTTGACTGAATCTTCTAACAAACTCTGGAAGTAGTTAGACTAAATCCCAGTGGCGGCCTTAAGCCGATTTGACCGGTTACTTCAAATTGGGCCCCACGCATGTCAGGGGCCCCGAAATAAACATTTATATTAACAGTAATAGCTGTTATTTTTAGCAACAGTTAGAAGAGGGGCCTAGCAAGCATCTATTAAATTGGGCCCCGCAATAAGTGAGGCCGGTCCTGATTAGACCGCATCCAGCCAGTAGAGTGGAGGGCGACCCGATCGGGCACCCATGAACAGATGCCGCTTGTGAGTGTAAGCCGGTCGTTTTTGGGTCACGTGTTATAGGGTCATAGCTGCGGCCCTCCTTCCCCGTCGCCGGAGCTGAAATGAAGGTCGGCACACTCCTGTGAGCTAGTGGGAGTCTACGTCTATTCGATTACCTTGAAAGTTTCTATCAGGCTCGTAGAATTAGCTGTGGGGGGGGGGGGCTGAAACTGACCTATGAATGTACAGCGAGATCATTCAAAGCAGCAATCGATGTACCATCACGTACCATCATGCACCATCATGTACCATCACGTACCGTTATTTTTATAAATATAAAAATGACTATCAACTCTTCTGTGTAGAAAATAACTTTTGAATCACTTGGTCTCAATTCAGAGGAACTTTTTTTTTATATACACATACACACATACACACACACACACACACACACACACACACACACATATATATATATATATATATATATCTATAACATAAAGAAGAAAGAATATTGATATTCTAACGCAACAAATTCCTAGAAATTTCCCGTCATAAGTTATTTTGGGCGCTAGACACATACTTTGAGAAAGGTTTTGGGGTCATCCTTGCATAATAATAAATTTAAATTATACTAGATGGGTACCCCTTTATTGGGGGCCCTGTATTGGCATCTACTTTGCTCCACCATAGGGACAGCTGTCATCCCCGGACCATACGAGAATCGAAGGCGAGCGAACTATTGTCGCATTAGGTTTGAGTTCCAGTCCACTCTACAAGACACAGAACTCTTGACATTTTGTATGTTTACATTTTGTCGGAGATAACTCTAATGAACTACGTGCAACTTCACTCATAAACAACATGTATTATTTCCCCTGCATTAATATCAAACAATAAATACAATGTCTTTGAATGAATTAGTTATATCACAGCAAATGATAACACCCGTCTAATGGGATAATTCCAAATTAAAATATCAATGATAATACTACAGCCTCGATATGCAAGCCAGACTCTTAGTCTTGAAGCGTTTGTCTGCCCTTTGCGAGACAGCTCCGTGTTTACGTTTGACATGCCGCTAGCAGAAGTGTAAAATAAAAATGTGGAACAAAATAATATGAAATAAACTAGACATTTAATTAAATAACGTGTTGTCCAAGCTGAGAGAAAATGTGGAAGGGGGGGGGGGGAGATAGACTTGACAGATAGTATAGCGAATTGAACTGTGATTGGTATTAAAATGAACAGAGGATGGTATTAAAATGAAAGAGGATAACATTAAAATGAACGGAGGATGGTATTAAAATGAAAGATGAATAAACCGGAGATTATAATTTATCTTTTAAATCACCCATTTTTATAGTCCGCCATTTTCAATTTCCCAAAAGCCTCATTTGTCCTAATAGCTTCAAGTCTGACATTCAATAATCTACTCAAATTATTTTAGTTTGTATTTCCCGACACGCACATCGCATGGACTCGCCAATGTCTGCCTCCCCAACCCATCCTCACACACACAAACACACACACACAAACACACACTCAAACACACACATACACATTACATAAGCTACTTTAGTACATTAGTGTCACTTTGCAGAGATTAGTGTGATTGTCATTAGCGGCGCACAGAATAAACATTTAGTTCTTTCACTTGTAGGGGACCCACAAACAATCCCCAATGGACACAAACAATCTCCAATCGAGGGGCCTGGGAGAAATTACACCAGTCGCCCAACCCCTCCCCCCCCCCCCGCTGACGCATTCACCCCACATTTTAGAAAATTCATTTGAACTAAACTGGCACGCCTCAAAGTTCTGAAAACTGGTTGTCAGCCTCCCAGGAACGACAACTCACGTCCACCATGTTAAAGGGAGGCAAGAATAATAAATATCTAATGGTCTGTTAATGGACGCTTTTTTCCCCTCCAAGTTTTCTCGCAGGCACAACCTTTAAAACCTTTGCCTCGTCTAATTCACTGCACAGCTTTGTCCAATCAGATTTACCAAAATTGTTTGTTTTATTCTAAAACTTATCTATTTGCTCAAAATAATCACATAAAAAAAAAAAACACAAAAATTATGGGTTTTGTTTTTAGGCTTATTCCCAAAATGAAACATGTTTATTCCAACACGTGCGAGACAGAAATGGAGAGTTAAAAGAAAGGGGAGATAAAAAGGGGAAACTCTTGCACTAATTTCATTTGTTTAGTGGGAGTATTGTGTAATGGCTAGTCCAGAAGATGCAGGCAAATAGAATCACATTCAATGAAACAACAACAGCAACAACATAAACATTGTGTGACGTCCACTTTCTGTATCCTTAACTTATGATGCTGGGTTTTTTAAAACTTTCCTCTGTGTTTTATCTAGCGAGGTTTGACGCTAAACTATGTGCTACTTTATACTGCTGCACACTGCCATAGGCTGATTTAACTGCTACATACTGCAATACACCGGATACAATGCTACATACTGCAATACACTGCGATACAATGATACACACTGCAATACACTGCGATACAATGTTACATACTGCAATACACTGCGATGCAATGCTACATACTGCAATACACTGCGATACGATGCTACATACTGCAATACACTGCGATGCAATGCTACATACTGCAATACACTGCGATGCAATGCTACATACTGCAATACACTGCGATGCAATGCTACATACTGCAATACACTGCGATACAATGCTACATACTGCAAAACACTGCGATACAATGCTACATACTGCATACTGGTGGACGCATTACTGACGGTATGACCAACCTGCGTCCCAGGGACTCGAACATGTACCCAGGACTTAAGCGATAAGTTATGGTGGCCATAGATACATTCCGACAAATGGCGACCCCCCCCGACCCGTACTATTTCATACGGTTTTGAAGTCAAGAAATCAAAGTCAATTATTTCGAAAGTGACGGAAAGTCTCCCAAAGTCTTGAGACACCGTACAAGGGCTCATGGTGCCCGCTCCTTTGACGGGGACCTTTCTGTAACCCTCTACTCACAGATCGGTCACACAATAACCCGGCACCAAATCTTCTGTTAGAAAGTCTGTATAGAAACAGATGGCGTCTTTTAGAAAGTCTGTATAGAAACCTGTTGAATCAAAGTAAACCTTACTTTGTTATGAACACGAACCTCGAATTCCTTGTGGAAGACAATGACTGGTTGCCATCCCATAATTTGTCTACAGCGAAGAAAACTTTATTATGGAACAACCCTACACTAATGTATTCATCATGACCTATGAATCTAAATAAATTATAAACATGTGATGTCACGTGATCACAATAGACAACACTAGGTATAGACCAAATCGGTTGATGACCTGCTAGTCACTAAATTACTTGGCATGCTAAATGACGACAGTAAAAAGTGTTTTTTTGTAAAGGCAAGTGTTTAAAATGTTCATATTTAGCATCTTTTTTTCATAATTGAACATTTCCTGCGCTGTAATTACTTTGAATGTGTTGACAATTAGCGCTGGTCTATTGAGATTTAAAGTTATTTACAGATGGAAGGAGTCGTAGACAAGAGTTTTGGACCTTTTGCCCCAACAGCGCCCCACTTAATAAACAAAGAGAAGGTGGGGAACTGGTGTGAGGGGGTAGTGTAATCGTCTATAGGCATGTCAGGTATTTACAACTTGACGAAAACTAGCTTGTTCCAAAGTTGGGCTGAGAAATGTCTAAGACAGTCCCATGTAGCTAGCTCGATGCAGGACAAATCATACAAACAATTAGTATGCATTTTATTTTTGTAGATTTCAGCTTAGATTAAAAACAAAAAAGCCAATTTGACATTTGACATTTGACTTTTTGACATTTGTTTTTTCCCTACATCAAAGTTTTATTTCGTTTCGTGTGACCTCATCGATCCACGTGACTATTTATTCAAATCAACCATTTCTACAGGTGTGTTAACAGTCAACCATTTCTACAGGTGTGTTAACAGTCAACCATTTCTATAGGTGTGTTAACAGTCAATCAGTTTTGATTCCAGTCAGAATGTAAACTGTTGTTGTCTGGAATCAACTTTGATGAACTGAATGATAATAAAGCAAAACAAACAAAACACCAACAACAAAACAACAGATTCACGCTACAGATAAACATTATTACATCTTTTATTCATTTCGATCGAATGAAATGTTGAATTTGTTGTAAACATTTGGAATTCGTTCATTTTGTTTTGTTGACGTTTAAAAAGTTTATTTGTACACGGACTGATCACACTGAATGGGATTTAGAATTGATAATTATGGTAGAAATTATGGGATATTGTGTTGAATTCTCGTGTTGACCAGTTGCTAGTATCTAACCTGGTACCCTCATGTAATACATATATAAAATCATTTGAATTTAACACTGACAGACTCTACTATACAGCTCTATACACAGACTCTACTATACAACAGCTCTATACACAGACTCTACTATACAGCTCTATACACAGACTCTACTACACAGCTCTATACATTGACATACTCTACTATACAGCTCTATACACAGACTCTACTATACAGTACTATACACAGACTATACTATACAACAGCTCTATACACAGACACTACTATACAATAGCTCTATACACAGACTCTACTATAAAACAGCTCTATACATTGACATACTCTACTATACAGCTCTATACACAGACTCTACTATACAGCTCTATACATTGACATACTCTACTATACAGCTCTATACACAGACTCTACTATACAGTACTATACACAGACTATACTATACAACAGCTCTATACACAGACACTACTATACAATAGCTCTATACACAGACTCTACTATAAAACAGCTCTATACATTGACATACTCTACTATACAGCTCTATACACAGACTCTACTATACAGCTCTATACATTGACATACTCTACTTTACAGCTCTATACACAGACTCTACTATACAGCTCTATACACAGCCTCTACTATACAGCTCTATACACAGACTCTACTATACAGATCTATACACAGACTCTACTTTACAGCTCTATACTTAATAAACCAACACAACACAAAAAAAAAATAAATAAAATATTTCTTTAATCTCACATTTGGATTGAATTTATTCTACCATCAATAATTGTTGTACTGTGAAGTGTTGGATATAGATATTGTTGTACTGTGAAGTGTTGGATATATAGATTGTTGTACTTTAAAATGTTGGATAGAGAGATTGTTGTACTGTGAAGTGTTGGATAGAGATATTGTTGTAGTGTTGTTTTAGTCCCAGGTCATATTTTTGTTTCAGTTTTTATTTCGTTTTTTTTTTGTAATAATTTCAGTTTTCGTCTAGTTTTAGTCTTGCTTCTAATTTTAGTTTTAGTTTTAGTTTTAGTCCTCGTTGACGAAAAGTCAACATTTTCGTTAACGAAGGTTTTAGTTTTAGTTTTCGTAAACGAAAGCAACACTATATTTTAGTTTCAGTTTTTATTTCGTTTTTTCTGTAATAATTTCAGTTTTCGTCTAGTTTTAGTCTTGCTGCTAATTTTAGTTTTAGTTTTAGTTCTCGTTGACGAAAAGTCAACATTTTCGTCAACGAAGGTTTTAGTTTTAGTTTTCGTCAACAAAAACAACACTATATTGTTGTATTGTAACGTGTTGGATAGAGATATTGTGGTACTGTGAAGTATTGGATAGAGATATTGTTGTACTGTGAAATGTTGGATAGAGAGATTGTTGTACTGTGAAGTGTTGGATAGAGAGTGTTGTACTGTGAAGTGTTGGATAGAGATATTGTGGTACTGTGAAGTGTTGGATAGAGAAATTGTTGTACTGTGAAATGTTGGATATAGAGAACAAACAGAAATTATGAATTTTCTAATTACATCCTTGAACCTTTTTGAACCACTGGCCTTGATCTTGCAGTTTTGACTTTGACCTCGTTGAATGACGTGACACGATGTGGCGGCGTATGCTGGGTTTCACGGCAGAAAAATAAAATAGCGCTGATTCTGGGAAATGAAATAAAATAAAAAAAAATCTGGATAAATACATTGAACTAATTTCTGGATAAATACATTGGACTAATTTCTGGATAAATACATTGGACTAATTTCTGGATAAATGCATTGGACTAATTTCTGGATAAATACATTGGACTAATTTCTGGATAAATACATTGGACTAATTTCTGGATAAATACATTGCACTAATTTCTGGATAAATACATTGGACTAATTTCTGGATAAATACATTGGACTAATTTCTGGATAAATACATTGCACTAATTTTAAACTTCAAACAAATGAGAGTTTACAAAAAACACAAGAAAAAATTAACATAAATAAGTAACATTCACAGATGACAATAGATCAGTGTATCCCAAACTGTCGTCATCTGTGTACCCTATTGTGTAATTGGCGTGAACACTCAGTACCCCTAGTTAAAAAAAAATTACGTATACTATTTTTACGGTAATGGTTTCCGCTTCTTCTACGGGCCCCCGATGTCATGGGGCCCCTACTCCTACGGGTTCCTTACTTCTATGGGCCCTCTCCTTCTATGGGCCACCTCCATCTGCGGGCCTTCTCCTTCTATGGAGCTTCTTCTTCTACGGGTCCTCGACTTCCATGGGGCCCCTACTCTTATGGGTTCCCTACTTCTATGGGCCACCTACTTCTAAGTTGGGCCTTTCAATATTTTTTACTTTGTCATAACCCAATAAAACTGAGTCTGTAAGTACTCGCATGGAAATGGTACAAGGCTTAATCCCGGGTAAAGCCAAAAAACATTCGCCGCTGACTTGGAGATGAGATGGGTGCCACCTAGTCTATGAACACATAGAAAGGACGTGAGAAAGTATATCTGTTGATGTGTCCGTCTGTTGATGTGTCCGTCTGTCGGTGTGTCCGTCAGTTGATGTGTCCGTCTGTTGATGTGTCCGTCTGTTGATGTGTCAGTCTGTTGATGTGTCCACCTGTCGGTGTGTCCGTCTGTTGATGTGTCCCCATATGTTCCCCCAACGACGGCATCGGTAAAGGGAATTAAAATAATAAAAAACCAACAACAATAAAACTGAATCTGTCGGTACTTACAAATAGAAATGTGCTCAACGAATTCTCTACTCATGAGGTGTTCACAATCTACTCATAAGGTGTTCACAATCTACTCATGAGGTGTTTACAATGTCGAATAGAAACATTCATTGCAAGTATTATATTCTACTCAGACCTTGCCTAAGAACCCTTAAACGTAAAAACGGCCCTGATACAAATCACTTAAAAAAAATCGAGACCCCAATCCTACGCTCCCATAAAGTATGTATATTTTAAGTCCAAGTTTCATAATGTTATTACTTGGATCAAGAGACAAACATTCAACTGCTGTGATTTTTTCCTTTGATCGAATTTTCCAATCAAATAAAATGTACTCAGTTCTTTATGTACACTATCATTTATTCATTAGGGTCGTACATACTGCTACTCATTCACTTGGTCTTCAAACAGTTCCACAAACTAAGACTCCCAGATCAACAATCACAACTGGACCAATTAGTCTACGAGTCAATAGGTATACTGCCCCTCTGTTCGATAGTCCTTACATGGCAGGGGCGAAACTCTGTTTCCTTCACAGAGTGGTGTGGTCTGTGAGAGTTGTCCGTACATAGGCGGATTAAAAGGGGGAATAATTTAAAGGCCAAATTTATGAATCAAGAGTGGACAAAAAAAATGTTGCCTGGCTGCCATCCGTCCCCCGCCATAGCCGATAGATATATCGGGAACTTGAACCAAGACCTGAAAAATTTCCTTGGTCCTCACCGGAGATCGTACCAGGTACCTTCAGGTCGACAGTCGAGCGCGTTACCGCACGACCATCCGTCCCCGCCTGGCTAGGATAGAACCTGCCAGTTTTGAATAAGTTGTTTACCAGAGCGATTAAAAGTTGCCAGTTTGAATAAGGTGTGCAACCGTTGACCAGAGCGATCAAAACCTGGCCAGTTTGAATAAGGTGTGCAACCGTTGACCAGAGCGATCAAAACCTGGCCAGTTTGAATAAGGTGTGCAACCGTTGACCAGAGCGATCAAAACCTGGCCAGTTTGAATAAGGTGTGCAACCGTTGACCAGAACGATCAAAACCTGGCCAGTTTGAATAAGTTGTTCAACCGTTGTTGACCAGAACGATCAAAACCTGGCCAGTTTGAATAAGTTGTTCAATCGTTGTTGACCAGAACGATCAAGACATTTGTCCTGAATGGATCATTTGGATCGTTTTACCTCTGGGGTTGATCTTTCAGCGTGGGGTATCCTTCTTCTTTAAAATAATACAAAGTGAATTTTTTTTTGAGAAAAAGTTTTGAAGTATTAAAATTTGCAATGGGGGGAAGAGGGGTTAATGATGGGTACTAGCCATAATGTAGTCACATATCATGCGACGCCCATGTATCTAATCCATAGATATTCACCTAGATAAAGTAGGTCGATCGGCAACGTTTATCATCAGATGAGCTTAGCATGACCCGAGGGGTGGGGTGTGGGGTCACGATCGTACAGAATGGAGCTGTCCATTAGAACACAGTTGTTTAATTGGTCACAATCGACCATGGTCGGACTGACCCACACCTAGTGGTTTATTTTATTGTTTTTTTTTTAATTTCACACGACACAACACATAATCACAACACATACACACACACACACACACACACACACTGGAGGCTGTACATTATGATACCAGGTATAGTTGGGAGAAAGGAATTAGTTGAACAAATAGTCTAAATTTATCTGAATGCGATTTTCCCATGTGCTGATTTGATCACGATTTTCAGTGTGTGTGTGTGTGTGTGTGTGTGTGTCGCATGTAGCTCTGATTCATCCGGGTGGTTTGGTCACGTGACTCGCGCCCGTCATGCATGTCGTGGTACTCGCGCACCTGTGTTTGTCCTAGATATTAAGAAAATCAGTGTAGTCAGTGAGTGGAGTCAGTGAGTGGAGTCAGTGTAGTCAGTGAGTGGAGTCAGGGAGTGGAGTCAGTGAGTGGAGTCAGTGAGTGGAGTCAGTGGAGTCAGGGAGTGGAGTCAGTGGAGTCAGTGAGTGGAGTCAGTGAGTGGAGTCAGTGAGTGGAGTCAGTGAGTGGAGTCAGTGAGTGGAGTCAGTGAGTGGAGTCAGTGAGTGGAGTCAGTGAGTGGAGTCAGTGAGTGGAGTCAGTGAGTGGAGTCATTGAGTGGAGTCATTGAGTGGAGTCAGTGAGTGGAGTCAGTGAGTGGAATCAGTGGAGTCAGTGGAGTCAGTCAGTGGAGTCAGTCAGTGGAGTCAGTGGAGTCAGTGGAGTCAGTGAGTGGAGTCAGTGAGTGGAGTCAGTGAATGGAGTCAGTGGAGTCAGTGAGTGAAGTCAGTGGAGTCACGCTCTCAGACAGAGACGGAATAAAGTCTCCTGTAGAAGTCAGTGAGTGGAGTCAGTGGAGTCAGTGGAGTCAGTGAGTGGAGTCAGTGAATGGAGTCAGTGAGTGGAGTCAGTGAAGTCAGTGAGTGGAGTCAGTGAGTGAAGTCAGTGGAGTCACGCTCTCAGACAGAGACGGAATAAAGTCTCCTGTAGAAACATAATGATGAGACTTTTTCTAAGGATAGTCACACCACCTGGCTGTCTAGCCCACCCACTTTGCCAGGAGCTAACTTGGGCCCCCTATATTCGGGATTCTATTTAGTCTTAACTTGACCTAACACTTGGAGGAGGGAGGGGATGATTATTAAGGACTCCAGGATCTACAATCAGCCACATTACTTTTGTTGTTTAGCTAGACTTAAAAAATGAAATTTTTTCCAGGGCGTAGACACAGGAACATAGACACGGGAACATACACACAGGAACATAGACACAGGAACATAGACACAGGAACATAGACACAGGAACATAGACACTGGAACAAATAAACGGGAACAAATAAACAGGAACATAGACTCGAGAGCATACACACAGGAACATAGATACGGGAACATAGACACAGGAACATAGATACGGGAACATAGACACAGGAACATAGATACGGGAACATAGACACAGGAACATAGATACGGGAACATAGACACAAGAACATAGATACGGGAACAAAGACACAGGAACATAGATACGGGAACATAGACACAGGAACATATATACGGGAATATAGACACAGGAACATAGACACGGGAATATAGACACAAGAACATAGATACGGAAACATAGATACGGGAACATAGATACGGGAATCTAGACACAAGAACATAGACACGGGAATATAGACACAAGAACATAGATACGGGAACATACACACAGGAACATAGATACGGGAACATACACACAGGAACATAGACACATGAACATAGATACGGGAACATAGATACGGGAACATAGATACGGGAACATAGACACAGGAACATAGATACGGGAATATAGACACAAGAACATAGATACGGGAACAAACACACAGGAACATAGACACATGAACATAGATACGGGAACATAGATACGGGAACATAGATACGGGAACATAGATACGGGAATATAGACACAAGAACATAGACACGGGAATATAGACACATGAACATAGATACGGGAATATAGACACAAGAACATAGATACGGGAACATACACACAGGAACATAGATACGGGAACATAGACACAGGAACATAGATACGGGAATATAGACACAAGAACATAGACACAGGAACATAGACACAGGAACATAGACACGGGAACATAGACACATGAACATAGATACGGGAACATAGACACAGGAAAATATACAAAGGAGCACAGACATGGGAACATAGACAAAGGAACAAACAAACACACTGACACACACACATACCTAATTAACACATACTTTCAAACACACACTTAGTCACACGATGAATAGAAACACATATTGATAGACTGTCAAAATGAACACTAAGTAGACATACTTTCAGACCAACACATATATATTAACTGCATGAGAAACTTTTAGACACACTCATACACAAAATTTGAGGTGAACGCCATATAATATTTATTGATCATGTACATTGAATATTGATGAAGATATTTTGTAAATTGTCTCCCCCTGCTTTCGGACAAACATTGCCATATTCCATGATGGGTTTATTTCTAGTCAGTAAACCAATATTAGTTGATCTAGTATAAGGAAACCTTACAACTTCATTTAATTAGTTTTTCTGTAAATAAGATCTCCTTTTTCTTCTAGTTATGGTTTCAGCTGTTTTCCAAGAGATTTCATTGCGAATTTAATATTGTTAGTGACATTGTAAGACCTTATCTACCTTGACATTGGTACATCTGACCACCCGGTCGTGACTCAAGTAATACTGGTGGCCTCCGGGTCTATCTAAATGGACTGTGCGCTCGCGCGCGCGTGTGAGAACTATTGCAAATGGCTGTCTTTTGTTTATGAGTCTGAATAGTGCTTCTAGTGTGTGTCTATGTAAAGTGTAATTACAGTAGAAAATTCAGATCAAATCTGATGCATTCTATTTTTGTTCGCAGCAGGTCCTTCTAAAATATGTAATAACTTTCTATCAAATATGTCGCAACATTGGTCATTATTTATTTAAACAGCTTAGATATCGAAAATAGCAAACACACACACGAACACAAACAAAAACTAACAATACCAGGAATGAATGAAAGATAAAAAAAAACCTTCTTGAATTGGATCAGACCATCTCGAGATCAATATCTATTGTCTACTATGAAGTAGTAGTGGACACAGGTCATTGGGAACAAAGCTCAACACAGATATAGACATTGGTCAACCCAAGAAAAGTCTTGTCTTTAATTGCATCACTTAGTTCGACCAAGTGACCAAGTGTATTCCAAGTATTAACTTCATCATGGTCGACTTACTGAGTACCAGTTGGTCAATATGATAGAAGGAGACAATGACCTCATGGCCGACTTACTGAGTACCAGTTGGTCAATATGATAGAAGGAGACAATGACCTCATGGCCGACTTACTGAGTACCAGTTGGTCAATATGATAGGAGACAATGACCTCATGGTCGACTTACTGAGTACCAGTTGGTCAATATGATAGGAGACAATGACCTCATGGCCGACTTACTGAGTACCAGTTGGTCAATATGATAGAAGGAGACAATGACCTCATGATGACCTCATGGCCGACTTACTGAGTACCAGTTGATCAATATAATAGAAGGAGACAATGACCTCATGATGACCTCATGGCCGACTTACTGAGTACCAGTTGGTCAATATGATAGAAGGAGACAATGACCTCATGGCCGACTTACTGAGTACCAGTTGGTCAATATGATAGAAGGAGACAATGACCTCATGGCCGACTTACTGAGTACCAGTTGGTCAATATGATAGAAGGAGACAATGACCTCATGGCCGACTTACTGAGTACCAGTTGGTCAATATGATAGAAGGAGACAATGACCTCATGGCCGACTTACTGAGTACCAGTTGGTCAATATGATAGAAGGAGACAATGACCTCATGATGACCTCATGGCCGACTTACTGAGTACCAGTTGGTCAATATGATAGAAGGAGACAATGACCTCATGATGACCTCATGGCCGACTTATTGAGTACCAGTTGGTCAATATGATAGAAGGAGACAATGACCTCATGGCCGACTTACTGAGTACCAGTTGGTCAATATGATAGAAGGAGACAATGACCTCATGGCCGACTTACTGAGTACCAGTTGGTCAATATGATAGAAGGAGACAATGACCTCATGATGACCTCATGGCCGACTTACTGAGTACCAGTTGGTCAATATGATAGAAGGAGACAATGACCTCATGATTCTATATTGGAACAGTGTTTGTAGTAGACTATCTACGTCCTCAACATTGCCTAGGGTGCAATGGCCATGGAGGCACTAAGAAGGGCATCAGGAACTGGAGTCGCTGGGACTCGAACCACTTCACTAACACCATGGTGACCCGGCTAACTACTACAGAGCCAATGAGTAATCGTATCACATAACCAACTGAGGAAATTCATTTCACAATTTTAAGACATTGTATAATGTGAAATCTATTTACTCTCTATATGAAATCTATTTACTCTCTATATGAAATCTATTTACTCTCTATATGAAATCTATTTACTCCATATATGAAATATATTTACTCTATATAGGTTAAAAGATGTCTGTCGGCTTTGAAGTCTTAGCCTTCGCCTCGCTAGGTCAGCTGCACACCAACCTATTACGAGCGAACCAACTGTAAAGCAATATTCTATAACAATGTTGGTCTAATGTGTCTGTACCCTCCTATTACGAGCGAACCAACTGTAAAGCAATATTCTATAACAATGTTGGTCTAATGTGTCTGTACCCTCCTATTACGAGCGAACCAACTGTAAAGCAATATTCTATAACAATGTTGGTCTAATGTGTCTGTACCCTCCTATAACGAGCGAACCATCTGTAAAGCAATATTCTATAACAATGTTGGTCTAATGTGTCTGTACCCTCCTATTACGAGCGAACCAACTGTAAAGCAATATTCTATAACAATGTTGGTCTAATGTGCCTGCACACTCCTATAACGAGCGAACCAACTGTAAAGCAATATTCTATAACAATGTTGGTCTAATGTGTCTGTACCCTACAATAACGAGCGAACCAACTGTAAAGCAATATTCTATAATAATGTTGGTCTAATGTGTCTGTACCCTCCTATTACGAGCGAACCAACTGAAAAGCAATATTCTATAACAATGTTGGTCTTATGATGTTTTTAGTTTGACTTTCTAATTAATTTCATTTACTACTTTCTGAAAACATTGACTGCGGTGCTGCTCATGAAAGTATTTTGATTACAAAAATACAATTACGGCTGCCTGTCCATCTCAAGCGTCACTAGCCTTGATCCATATTATCGACATTGTTGCAATATTTATCAGGAAACATCCCATCATTTAAAAAAACGACTCACGCTCCAAATTAAAAAAAAAAAGGTTTGAACAATAGTTGGGACGTTTGGCAGTGTAATTAGAAATCATTTTTATTGTGTCTACGGGCAGACGTGTCATCAGGCGACGTCACTATTTGAACAAAAACACGTCATCACTTCTATTCAGTTTCAATTTGTTCAACGTTAACTCTACACTGGCCAGGCTTATTGTTGACTCGCTGTTTCTAACGATCTCAAGATGTTTTCTTTAAACACGGTTACAACATTCTTTTATGTATACGTCTGTCTGTCTGTCTGTCTGTCTGTCTATCTGTCTTTAATTCTCGACCTATATTTCTTTCTTTATATTCCTTTTTTTCTTTGTCATTTTTCCGTGTTTCTGCCAATATATCTGAGTTAAGTTTTTTTTCTGTCTTTCTGACATTCTTTCTTTCTGTCTGTCTTTTTCTGTCTTTCTTTCATTCTTTCTGTCTGTCTTTTTCTGTCTTTCTGACATTCTTTCTGCCTGTCTTTTTCTATCTTTCTGACATTCTTTCTGCCTGCCTTTTTCTGTCTTTTTCCATTCCATCTGTCTTTCTGTCTCTCCCTTTTTTCTGTCACTACATCTGTCTTATTTTCTGTCTTTCTGTCTTTATTTGTTTCTACAACTTTATGTCTTCCTTTTTTCTTTCTTTACTGAATTATCCCCCCCCCCACCACATGCCCGATTCTGTCTTTCATTCTTTCTCGCGACCTACTTTCTGTCTTTCAAAATTTATTTTATCCACTCCACCGCCTTTCTCCATGTTTGTTCTTCATTCTCGTCTAATCTGTCACTCTCTTTAATCTGTCACACTCTCTATTCTCTCACACTCTCTATTCTGTCACTCTCTCTATTCTGTCACTCTCTCTATTCTATCATTCTCTCTATTCTCTCACTCTCTCTATTCTGTCTCTCTCTATTCTGTCACTCTCTCTATTCTGTCACTCTCTCTATTCCTTTCATGCCAAGCGTTTCCCCAATGGCGCGTCCCACAGTGAATGTAAATTATTTCATTATCTTATGATTATGTTGTACAATGGGAGGTAAATTATCGATAACAAATTGTCTGACTTTGTTCAAAGCTTGTTATACATTTCTGTGATGCAAATAAATTTACAAAAAAAAAAAGTTGCATTTCAAATAATGCCGTATTCCCATGATGCTCCAAATCACAAAGAGATTTATATCCTTTAATGACGTCATGTCGTGACCTACGGGACAGTTTATCAGTGCTGCTCTCCATTGCAAGACATAGGATGTTCCAGAAGGTTGGGGGGGGGTGTGTTCAGTGGATATACGTTTTTATAAACAAATCCGTACACTCGATCTGTATTTAGGGCTCTCTCGATGTATGCTCCTGCTAAGAGAGCCCGCAGCAGTAAAATGGACTCTCCCCCCCCCTCCCGCTAACTAAACAGTAATAGTTCTATATTCGCGACCTCAACATAAAGATGTAATGACGTCATCAACAGGTGTTAATTTGGTCAACATAAACAGTGTTCCTG
Organism: Bulinus truncatus; assembly: GCA_021962125.1. Classification (NCBI taxonomy): domain Eukaryota; kingdom Metazoa; phylum Mollusca; class Gastropoda; family Planorbidae; genus Bulinus; species Bulinus truncatus. The sequence goes on from JAGDYQ010000115.1 coordinate 2,703,406, forward strand.
TGCCTTATAACATAAACAGTGTTCCTGTGCCTTACAACATAAACAGTGTTCCTGTGCCTTACAACAGAAACAGTCTTCCTGTGCCTTACAACATAAACAGTGTTCCTGTGCCTTACAACAGAAACAGTGTTCATGTGCCTTACAACAGAAACAGTCTTCCTGTGCCTTACAACAGAACTATGATACAAGTCACATACTTGTTAATTACACCAAATCTTCATACTGGCATATGCAGTACTTGTAGTCGTACCTGTACTGGCATATACAGTACTTGTACTTTTACTGGCATATACAGTACTTGTAGTTGTACTGGAATATACAGTACTTGTACTTTTACTGGCATATACAGTACTTGTAGTTGTACTGGCATATACAGTACTTGTAGTTGTACTGGCTTAAACAGTATTTGTAGTTGTACTGGCATATACAGTACTTGTAGTTGTACTTGTACTGGCATATACAGTACTTGTAGTTGTACCTGTAATGACATATACAGTACTTGGAACATCACTGGTAAACACCAGCAAATATGTCAGTTGATCACCCAGAACACACACTCTCATGCACTCACAGACTGACACACAAACACACACACACACTGATACACACACACTGATACACACACACACACAAACAGACATTATTGTATGTCAACACTGGATGTTTAAAGACAAGTGAAAGGAGAATCTAGTCGATAATTTCAAATGTACGTCACACTGTTTTCATCCAATGGCGGACATTGAAACAGCTAAGGGGAAATAATCTCAGGTATTATAGACATTTTAAAATTAGGCAAAATATTTGGGATTAACAAAAAAGGAGTAATTACAGTAGAAAATCCAGATCAAATCTGATGCATTCTATTTTTTTTCACAGCAGGTCCTTCTAAAATATGTAAGAACTTTCTATCAAATATGTCGCAACAAAATATCTTCATCAATATTCAATCTACGTGTTCAATAAATATTATAAGACGTTCACTGAAAATGTAATTATACATTAGATGTTTCGCACACCAAAACACAACAAGTTGATTAATGTATGAATTATTCTGGCGCTGTAATACAGTAATAGCTACTATAAAACAAAATAATACATGTACTACTTTACCCCAGACGTCAGTCAGAGAGTGACAATAACTGATTATGATCTTGGCGGCAATTACAATGACGCAAAAAATAACAAAAACATGCCCGCACTAATTAAGAACAAAGCAACTTGATGAAGACTTAATCTCTAACCCAGAGTGCTCGCTGCTTCAAACAAACATGTCGTGCTATAAATAAAATGAGAATAATGCCTTCATATAATGGAGACCTAGAGAGCAGATGTAATGCAGCGATATGATGAAGTTTGATTAAAAATTAACGGTTTATTGCGTTTCATTCTAGGGAAATAAAATATTACAAGTAAATAGATACTAGCAATGAAATTTCTAAGTCAAATTCAGTGTACATTTTCATCAATAAAACTTTCAGTCAACAAAAGAAGTAACCCACCTTCTAATTCGGACTTATCGTTTGCCCTGTAGTTGTTAGGAATAACAAACGAAAACATTTTACAGACTAGACAATAGACAACTAGACTGTACTCTAAATAAACATAATGTTTTCCATTTAATATCTTGACCAGTCTAGTTTTTGGGAATTCCCAGTAGTTTGCAAATAGTTCAAACCTTTCACTATGCAAATAAATTTTTTTTTTGATTTTATGATTTTCATGTGTTTTTGTTTTAAACGAAAATCAAAACCTGTCAATCTACACTAATTAGGGTCTCTCTGGTTATACACTACCACTAATTAGGGCCTCTCTGGTTATACACTACCACTAATTAGGGCCTCTCTGGTTATACACTACCACTAATTAGGGCCTCTCTGGTTATACACTACCACTAATTAGGGCCTCTCTGGTTATACACTACCACTAATTAGGGCCTCTCTGGTTATACACTACCACTAATTAGGGCCTCTCTGGTTATACACACTACCACTAATTAGGGCCTCTCTGGTTATACACACTACCACTAATGTATATGTCATTTTATGCGACGGAAATATTAAGTTAACAATGACGTAGAAGTTACAGGTTAACAATCACTTTGCACACTTTGAAACTTTGAAGTTACAATTTAAGGATTTAGTGAATAAAGAAAAGGGTCTAAGACACTCACCTGTGTAGATTGTCATGAACTCATGCGTGTGTCTGATCGTGTGTCTGATCGTGTGTCTGATTGTGTTTCTGTGTCTAGATGTGTCGTAGACGTTGTCAAAGTTTCCCTGAAAAAGTAGGTCAATGTTGACTTGTAAATAGGTCACAAAAGTAAACAACACAGAGACACAGTTGATGATAAGTTGAGGATTGAAAACAACAAGCAACGGATTGTATACTATGTCACATTTGACAAAAGGAGGTTGAATTACTGGAGGCGGCATGACGTCACTAGGCTGAAGCCAGTGGGCGTTATCTATCGCCGCCATGTTCGACTCAAAACATTGGTAGCTGTGTAGTGTGTGTGCTATATTATTGTACTATTTTGAACGTTATAAAACACTTTTTTTAAAAAAAAAGTAATACATGCCCTCTTGTTTGGCGTACGGTTGTACACAACGACGACAAGAAAACGGGATATTGCTTCATCAGTCAGTCACTATAATAATAATGCTAATTAGTTAATTTGTTTGTGCTTAATACTGTTGCTGTAAAGCAATGTTGTTGTTGAACAATAAACATCTAGATGATGACACAATGCCGTTGGCAAAAAGAGAGCCTAACGTTTATGATTGTTGCCGTCAACGGTTCATCTAAGTTGCCTGTTGGCTATGCTTTAATCGATGGATTTGGTGGCATTGAGAGAATGTACCACAGAATGTACCACAATGTCCCACAATGAAACAGAATGTACCACAATGTCCCACAATGTAACACAATGAAACAGAATGTACCAGAATGTCCCACATTGTACCACAATGAAACTGTATGTACCACAATGTCCCACAATGTACCACAATGAAACAGAATGTACCACAATGTCCCACAATGTACTATACAATGTAACAGAATATTCCACGATTTCAACAACGTTTCACATTGTAACAGAATGTACCATAATGTATCAGAATGTCCCACAATGTCTCACAATGCACCACAGTGTACCACATAATCCACAATGTACTACAATGTAACACAATATCCCCACGATTTCAATAACGTTTCACAATGTACATAAATATTGATACGGTGCAATGCGAAGACATACATAGCTGGTTTACGTGAATCGCCAAATGGCAGGCTCATGTTTGATTCTTGTCGTAAAACAGGTTTTATTGGCTTTTTAAATGTGCATCCAGGCCCTCCGACAGAAATTTCGGGCCCTCGGGCAGGGCTGTCACGCCCCCCCCCCATCGTGCTGATAATAATATTTTCAAAAGTTGATTTGCCAGCTCTGTCTGGGCCCCTAAAACTCGCCGGGCCCCTGGGCATTTCCCCCCATGCCCCTCTCTCAGCGGGTCTTTGTGTATCGATAGTTTGTTGCTATCGTTTGATTTACTGATTGCTTCGAAACGCTTCGAAAGGCAACATTGACAGGATTGTTTTTAGTCTGGTTTACGCTGCTTAGTGCTAGCCATTTTTCATTGTTTGATCAAATGCTTTGCAATAAACATCAAAGTATAAATACAAAATATTATGTATTATGTAAAAATACAATTTTTACCCTGGCTTAATTTCGATATAGCGTATAATATAAGCTTTATAGGCCTCTATCAGCTGATCGTATAAATAGCTTTACATAGACTACAGCGCTTTGTAATTGACACATTAGAATAACTAGTCCACTAGAAATTAACTAGGGCCTTAGCAGACTTTAGAAAAAAGTGATGACAAAATACAAAGCTCATTGGAGTCGTTTCTAGAGTGAGAAAACTGGTATCGTAATGAAAGCTGGTGGAATGTTTTGAGTGGAACATGGCGGCGATAGGCTACGCCCACTGGATTCAGCCGCTTGGTACCATCTGATAGCAGACGCCGTCTCCACGTATTCAACCTCCTTGATTTGACCCTATCGCACAACGGTTAACGGATTGTATAATATGTCAAATATTACCTTATCACAAAACGGTCACTCGTTCAAACAACCCATAGAAACAACTAAAAAAACTTTATCTATCTATCTATCTATCTATCTATCTATCTATCTATCTATCTATCTATCTATCTATCTATCTATCTATCTATCTATCTATCTATCTATCTATCTATCTATCTATCTATCTATCTATCTATCTATCTATCTATCTATCTATCTATCTATCTATCTATCTGTCTGTCTGTCTATCTATCTATCTATCTATCTATCTATCTATCTATCTGCCTAACTATCTGCCTAACTATCTGTCAATATATTTATATGCCTAACTGTCTGTCAATATATTTATATTCCTAACTGTCTGTCAATATATTTATATGCTTAACTGTCTGTCAATATATTTATATGCCTAACTGTCTGTCAATATATTTATATGCCTAACTGTCTGCCAATATATTTATATGCCTAACTGTCTGCCAATATATTTATATGCCTAACTGTCTGTCAATATA
>JAGDYQ010000115.1:2708501-2735603 GCA_021962125.1 Bulinus truncatus
TAGTTATCTGTCGGTGTGTTTATATGTCGGTGTAGTAATCTGTAGGTGAAGTTCATCTGTCGGTGTAGTTATCTGTCGGTGTAGTTATCTGTCGGTGTAGTTATCTGTCGGTGTAATTATCTATCTAGATTCGACACTGGTGAAAATTCTGAGCTTTTTTTTTGGGGGGGGGGGGGTATGTAAGTGCTTCCCAGGGCGGATGCCTACCACCCCTCCCTTCCCTCTTTCTAGTAACGCCACTGCGAGAAGATTCTCTTAATTTGAGACGCTAAGAGCTGAGTCGAAAAATTGCGATTTTGAAATTGTGTTTACTTAATGTGTACTCTGGTGTATTGTAATTAGGCTATGTGTCACAGTGTTTGTGTGTGTGTGTGTGTATGTGTTGTGTCTAGTCACGTGACTCACATTCCAAACAGTAGGTGCCCTTCATGCCGGGCAGGCAGTCGTAGCACTCGCCGTCGTTGTAGCAGGCCAGATCCAAACAACCAATGCTGCATATGTCCTCGCAGTGGGATCCATACGACGGGGGCAGGCAATCTGTAACATGGACACAGTAGGGGGACAGCATCGTGTGACAGCTTATTACCGTTTTACCTATCTAGCTATTGTTATTATCACATAAAAAACCCGGTTTTATAACGTTAATGTATAACGTTATTCAGTTTACCCTGACAGTGTCCGTTTGAGTTGCCAGATAATTTGTTTGTTTTTTTTATTTTTTTATGGAGGGGGGGGGGGTTACTTGTCAGAGAATATCTTGAGGTTATACGAAGAGACTAATGAAAGTAACTGTAATGGGGCCAGAAAGCATTAGGTATGGTAAACTTGTGTAATGGGTGGAGGCCCCCTATTGCATTAATCGTGGCGCTTGCAGGGGGCCTACTTTGTCTTCGATTTCAATCGAGCTGACGTGGTTGTCGCTGAGCGTGTTTATTGATGGCACAACCATCGACAAAGTTCCACATAGCTAACATTCAGAGCGGTTTTTTTTTTAGTATTTGGCGGATAAGGCATACACTTTCAAACTTATGGGGGGGGGGGGGGAAGAACTAGGTAAAATTACCTCTCGAGGCCCGGATAGCATCATATTTGTTAGGAATGTATACAGGTATTGGGCCACTTTGCCAGTAAGGCTAGAGGGGGGGGGCGCGGAGGTGGAGTGCTCAGACGGACGACTTGTTCGAACAATCCCGCTGACCTAAACTTTTAAAAAAAAAATAAAGCATCTACATCTGGATGTAAAGTGTCCAAGTTGGCAGCACCGTAACGGGTACACACACACACACACACACACACACAAACAAACACAGCCACGCTAGGTGACGTCACCTCCGTAGGCGAACACTTCACACAGCGTCATGTACGTCTTGTCGTCGTCCGTGCCCGTGATGGTCAGTTTGGTGGCCTTCTTCAGCTGTGTCGGGTGGTACTCGTGGATGTTGTCCCCTCTGGGCCTGTACGTCTGACTCCCAAGCTGGTCCGTCTCCCTCCCGTAGTGAATGGTGACGTTCATATCAAGACAGGATGACAGGTCTGGGGGGAAAAATATATATTTGATGGATAGATAGACAGAAAGATAGACAGACAGACAGACAGACAGACAGACAGATAGACAGTTAGATAGATAGATAGATAGATAGATAGATTAGATAGATAGATAGATAGATAGATAGATAGATAGATAGATAGATAGATAGATAGATAGATAGATAGATAGATAGATAGATAGATAGATAGATTAGATAGATAGATAGATAGATAGATAGATAGATAGATAGATAGATAGATAGATAGATAGATAGATAGATAGATAGATAGATAGATAGATAGATAGATAGATAGATAGATAGATTGGATGGCCTTGGGCTAAGGCAGTGATAAATTTTAATACCTTTTTTTTGAGACACTTTAAGGATAAACAGTAAAAACAATTATTTTTTAAATCGCTGAAAACCAACGAAAAAAAATTGACGAAAACCGATACATCACTCACTTAATATCGACAAGAACCGAATTAAGGGAAAACTGGCTGGTGTTGCTACTCATCCCCGTGAATGTCTTGTGTCGTTACTCACCCCCGTGAATGTCTTGTGTCATTACTCACCCCCGTGAATGTCCTGTGTCGTTACTCACCCCCGTGAATGTCTTGTGGTGGTACTCACCCCCGTGAATATCCTGTGTCGTTACTTACCCCCGTGAATGTCCTGTGTCGTTACTCACCCCCGTGAATGTCTTGTGGTGGTACTCACCCCCGTGAATATCCTGTGTCGTTACTTACCCCCGTGAATGTCCTGTGTCGTTACTCACCCCCGTGAATGTCCTGTGTCGTTACTCACCCCCGTGAATATCCTGTGTCGTTACTTACCCCCGTGAATGTCCTGTGTCGGTACTCACCCCGTGAATATCCTGTGTCGGTACTCACCCCCGTGAATGTCCTGTGTCGTTACTCACCCCCCCCCCGTGAAAGTCTTGTGTCGGTACTCACCCCCATGAATGTCAATCCTCTGAAGAAACACGGGCTCAGGAAAGAGCACGGTAAAGTAAGGCAGACGAGATTTGCTCATGTGGAACCTGGAGCACGTCTTGTTGTTGCCGTCCACTACATGTCTGGGATCGTACTCCGGTTCCTTGGAGTTTCTCCCGGAGAAGAACTGTTTCTTCAAAGAGAAATTCACCCCTGCAAAATATAATTATATATTAGGGTTAGATTGAGTTTTACTCTTTCCTCCTTTCACCTATGTCACTAAGTTGACCCCCCCACCCCTACCCCCTGAACCGCCCCCCTTGCCAAGTCCAGCCGCTTAAAAAAAACATATTAATACACACACGTGCATTTTTAGAGCATTTTCGAAAAAAAAATGCTCTATTGTCCCCGTTTTGTCTGTCTGTCTGTCATCACCCTAGATCTCAACAACCATAAGTCCTAGACACATGATGTATAAATCATTTTGTAGGTCTTAGGAAACACATATAGAAGTCAATTCTGCATGTGTGTCTATTCGTGTGTAATTTATGTGTGTGTGTGTGTGTGTGTGACGGCCACAACAACACAGACTGACCGGAGCTGATGTGGAAGTTGTTGAACGTGCTGACCGTGGTCAGGTTAATCTCGACGGAAGTCACGTGGACATACGGCTGGCAGCGGACGATGATCTTCCCTTCCTCCGGCCTCTTCAGAATCAGTTTGTTCTGGCAGGTCAGGTCTCCGTCGGCCCCGTAGAACGAGGGGTACGTCGTGAAGTTGTCTACACCGCCTGACAAAACAGGAATTTACGTTTACACATTTACGTTCAGTTTATTGCAAAAAGTAAAGTTCCCGTAACCCTAAAGGACCATCTTGGACAGATAAAGTGTAGAATTCATCTGTTACTATAACCTCGACAAATGAAGGGATTGTGTGATTACCACAACGCCCCGCCGCCTTTACTTCACCAACTTAGAGTCAGGTACCCATTTAATAAGCTGGGTGGACTTTCTCTGGGACCTGGGGAAAATACTCATGGTTCTCACCGAGGATTTGAACCCGGGACTCACAGATCGACAGTCGAGCATCTACACAACTCGGCCATCTGTCCCACAATGAAATGCAAACTAAACATTATTCAATATTTCAATGTAATGTGCTAATTGAATGTAATGTAAAACTAAACTCTATTCAGTGTAATGTAATCTAACTTACATTTATTGCAGCTGCGTACATAACCTTTTTTTCTTCTCCGCAGCCCAGGAGCGGACGCTTTACTATAAATGCCGCCCCTTTTTTTTCAAATTCCGAAAACTTCAATGTAAAAACTATTGGAAAACCGAACTAAATACATTCAAATACATTAGAAGACGAACATGCCTTGAAACTCGAACATCCAACATTCTATTTGTGTGTTGTTGTTTTTTTTTTTATAAAGTTTCTATGTGTAGTGAAAGTATCAAATATCATATTGCCATTTATAAAGTTTCTATGTGTAGTGAAAGTATCAAGTATCATTTGGCCATTTATAAAGTTTATATATGTAGTGAAAGTATCAAGTATCATATTGCCATTTATAAAGTATCTATGTGTGGTGAAATGATCCAGTATTGTATTGCCATTTATAAAGTTTCTATGTGTAGTGAAATGATCCAGTATTATTTTTTTAAACATTTTTCGAAGCTAACTTGAAGTTTATTTCCGTGTTGTATTTACTTTTAAATTAACCCAGTAAATTTACCATTCAAACGAAGGTCTGTTAAAATGTGTACCCTAGTAGTGCCTTAGTATTGGCGACCGCGCTTGGAGAATTTTTCTTGTTTCCTAACGGTACCAAATATTATCGTTTATTTCATGTAATCTAAATGTACATATATTGTTTTGTAAACATAAAACTACATTCATTACTATTTAATCTAAAACATCATTCTTTGTAATCTAAAAACTAACGCTATTGCTCTGTAAGATAAAACTCCATTTAATGCAATCTAAAATAACATTCACTGTAATTTTAATTACAAAAATTATCTTACATAAAAAAAAATATAAAAAATAAAAGTTCAAAATGAAAACAAGAAAAAGTGAAAAATGAAATATTTAAAATAAAAGTTTAGTAAAAAGTTAATAATGATAATTGGTGCTGACGACACACTAATATGATGTGCTGACGACACACTAATGTGATGTACGGACGAGACACTAATGTGATGTACTGACGAGACACTAATGTGATGTACTGACGACACACTAATGTGATGTGGTGACGACACACTAATATAATGTGCTGACGAGACACTAATGTGATATATTGACGACACACCAATGTGTTGTACTGACCATCCGGGTAAAATTCCAACCAGGTGAAAAAAAATGGCACTTCAAAGACAATCCTGATGTTGGTGAATTTGTCGGGCCGGATGTACAGCTCGTTCCGGTGGACGTTGGTCAGTAGCAGTATGTCAACTGATTGATGATGGATTGATTTAATGCATCGATCATTTCACATGAGTTTTTTGTTTTCTATGTGTATGTAAGTGCGAGAGAGAGAGAGAATACAATTTTGGGGGTCAAATCAAATCAAACCCCACCACCTTTTGTTAGTTTTTATAAGTGTTTGACCTAACCAGGTCAGGTAGTTGTCCGATGCCCCCTTCAGGCCCCTTGATCAAGTGTCTCTCTCCCCCACCCCCCACCCCACACACCCAAACCCCGTAAATGTTTTTATAATTATAATATTAACGGCTGCCGAAAATGAGTTCATCAAGTTTGCCACGTGATCACTGAGCCGGAGCTAAAACAAGACCCACAAATAAACAACATTTGTATTATGAGTGAAATTTTAAAAATAAATTAATTAAAAGTTTTACAGTATTGACAGTTTGGATAGATACATAAATAATCAAAAGTCTTACAGTATTGACAGTTTGGATATATACATAAATAATCAAAAGTCTTACAGTATTGACAATCCGGACCAAAGTACGAGTCCTGACAAATTGAACACTTCCCATTTCTGCAGTCGGACGTCTTGTTGCAGTGACATAATTTCTCACACTGAGATCCGAACCAACCCATTGGGCATGCTGGTATAGGAATAAAAATCAACCAATCAATAAAAATATTAAAATACAAATTATGCAAACTATTGGCGCCTATGATCAGTGGCGTTACAAGACGGGACACTGGGATCAGTCTTTACCGGGCGGCATTAATTTACGACCCCCCCCCCCCGATGGCATTTTCAGAGCTTACCAGCGATGCAAAAAAAAAAATAAATAAAAATATTGATAGTTTCAAATCATTGAAAGCTATTCGTACAACTTACCATCCGAGAGAGATGCGTGAAAATGTAAAGAAACACAGTACAGTACGAATAGACGGCTGCATAACCGAGTCGTCATCCCAACGTTCAAAATGTTTGGTTTATTTCAGAAAAAAAGTAAACAATTCAGTGCTGTTAATCCAAAATCTAAAATGATGTTTTCAACATCCTAATGCTTACATAGTTTTTTTGTTGTTCCCACATTTGAACTGTTTCAAACGTGCAAAAGTTTATTTTAAGAAAATGTGTGTGCAGAAGTTAATTTGAGAAAATTGGTTTGCGTAAGTCTGCTAAAGCAATTGGCGTTTCTTTGTGAAATGGCATCTTTGGCTTAATAACGGTTTGTGGATCTATATGTATAATTCACCCGTATTTAAAAATAAATAAAGCAATAAGTTCCATCAGCCCTAAAGGGCCATCGGGGCAGATAAAGTGTAGAATTCATCTGCTTCTATAACCTCGAAATATGAAGGGATAATGTGGTTAGCACAACGCCCAGCCGCCTTTACTTCCTCAACTTAAGTCAGATACCCAATTAAAGCTGAGTGGACTTGTGGGACGACTTTGCACAAAATTACAACTGGAAAAAAAAATTCCACGGTTCTTATCGAGGATCAAACCCAAGACTCTCACGTCGACAATATTAAGACGTTAGATAATAAATCAAACTGTTATTGAGTGCAGCATCAAAGCCGATTTTATATTGTTATTGATATATATATATATATATATATATATATATATATATATATATATATATAAGAGTCCATTTATTTTAACAGTTATTTTTGAGGGGCCCTAGGAAAATATATATATGGGGGCTAAAGGGTCAATTACATTTGGGTGGTTTAGGGCCAACTAAATATGGGGACTCCAGGGTCAACTACATTTGGGGAGTGCAGTCCCTAAACCTATAAAGTAATTTTTATTAGACTCACATTCCTAGGCCAACTATTGAACAAGAAGGACAACTCATCATAGATAACTGGTTTTATTTCAATAACAGTTGTTTCCTCTGTAAATTTCCCATACAAACATGGCCAAAAATTAGACCATTTTATAAAAAACCTGTTCCATGTGAAGTCTGCCACACATTTAAAGAAATATGAAGCTACGCGCCGTTGCGCTGCGGGCATTGTTTAAAATTAGACAATGTTATAAATAGATCTTGCAACTATTGGTGCGTTGCAAAAGGAAGTCTATTGAAAGTGTCTTATTTCTTTTTTTTTTTAACAAATGTTCACCGAAGATGTTCAATAATAATAAGGTTCAAGTATGTTCAAGTCTGTTGGCAATATTTACCTATGCCAGGTCTGTAAGTAAACGAAATGTATGTAAAGTGAAGCTTATAGTCCTAACTTTGTTTTAAAAAATAAAAAGGTTAGAGTTATTGAAATTAATCCAAAGTTAAAGACAGTTGCAGAGAATTACTGTAGTCTATTCTGTGTTGTTGTTGTTGTTGTTTTATGTTACAGACCAGTAGTTCTCAAACTAAAGATCACACTTTACTGCTAGGTCACTGACGCATTTCAGGTGGGTTGCGACATCAGTTTAATTTATAATTTGAGGATCTTGAATCTATACAAGCTTATTTACAATTTTGTTGTTTTTTTTTTCCATCGTGCTACAAAATTTCACTTTGAAAATCTACAAAGAAAAAGGGGGGAAAACCATGGATGATTTATGAAGCATTAAATATCTCTATTTTACCGTATTTTTTTTTTATGGTGAGTCGCGGAAACCAAAACTTGTTATAATATATATATATATATAATAATACTCATTTCCAGTGTGCGTTAAATCGAAAGTAAAGAATTAATACAATAGTATTCCAGTTTAAAATACAATCATGAAAAAAATCGGATCTGCCCGAAACTAAAAATAACCTAGCCTACCGATCAAGCATAAGGGGATATAACTATATGCAAAGGTTTTGCAGGGTACAGCTAGTATATATATATAATTCGTGAAGCGCAAAAGTATGAGAATCATTGTTACAGACCATAGTGGCCAACTAACTTATGCATTGAATGAAATAGAACTACGCGTGGATTTGGTGGAGTGGGGTGTTGCTCAGGCAATGGGTTTCCAGTCTCTGCGTCCTCCGCGTGATTACTCAATGGCCACTACATGCTCGGCTATGGTCAGTATGGAGGGTGGTCAGTATGGAGTGTGGTCATTATGGAGGGTGGTCAGTATGGATGGTGGTCAGTATGGAGTGTGGTTAGTATGGAGGGTGGTCAGTATGGAGGGCGGTCAGTATTATCTCAATAGTGGCTGCAAATCATCGCATTCACTGATTAGACTTCACGACAGAATCATTAAAATTAAAAAAAAATACACTTTGTTACAAATGTTACCATCATTCCTGTTTTTATAACGTAGTAATAATAGAGAAAAAGTAAAAGAATACAATTAAGATGGTTTAAAAAAAAGGCAAAAGAGTTTTAGAACTGAGTAAAAGGATAAGTGCAGTTGTAGTTTTTTTTTTTTACGGTATAACTTTGTTGTGTAGTGGGTCTACACATTTTGACATCATGAGCTTTGTGTTTACTAAATGAGTCAGCCAAGAAGACTTACAATACATCATGTGTGTGAGGCACATAGAAGTGTGCAGATTTAGGAAAAAAAAGGGAAATTGTTATTTTTCTTTTGTCCAGACCTGGCGACACAGAAGCATGACAGGGAGAGCGTGGTTGTGGTCAGGGGCCAGTCCCCCACTGTCCCCGTGAGCCAAAAATAATTACCTGCGTCCAAGGCCGTTGTCAGAATTTTTTTTTTGGGGTGGGGCTGTGCGGTTTGGGGGGGGGGGTCTGTGCGGATAGTTTTATATAAGAAAAAATTGGAACGCAATGATAAAGAAGTGTATTTTATAATAGAATTTAATTTTTAGAACTAATATGAGGGAGTGGGACGGATGGCCGAGTAGATACCCGGCTGTCAACCTGAGAGTCCTGGGTTCGATCCTCGGTGAGGCCCATGGAATTTTTCCAGGTGAAATTTGTTGCAAAGTCGTCCCACAAGCCCACCCAGCTTTAAATGGGTACCTGACTTTAATTCGAGGAAGTAAAGGCGGCTGGGCGTTGTGCTGACCACACAATCCCTTCATATGCCGAGGTTATAGAAACAGATGAATTCTACACTTCATCTGCCCCGACGGCCCGTTAGAGCCAAGAAGGGAAACTTTACTTTTTTTTTAATATGGAAGGGGGGGGGCTAGGGGCTGCATCCCCCTAGCCCGCCCCCCCCCGGCTGCGTCAATAGCATCCTATCCCACTTAATTTTCTGCCACACCCCCCACTGTCCCCCAATCCCCCCCCCACTTCAGTCGTTATATATATATACATATATATATATATATATAATAGCACATCTTCAGCTGGAGTACATCGCATTCATCCATCATTTCGGTGTGTGATCTGGGTTGACATGTCACCGTGACCCGGTATATTATGTCCCACTGGTCGGATTTATGAAAACGGGTTTTTTTTTTGCTTGTTGTTGTTAAATAGTCAGTTAAATACGACTGTGTTCGTGGTGTGGTAGGTAGCACTGGTTAGGATATTTATATATCATTGGGAAGGGCGGGGGGGGGGGAGAGGGAGAGAGAGGGAGAGAGAGAGGGAGAGGGAGAGATAGAGGGAGAGGGAGAGATAGATAGATAGAGAGAGAGAGAGGGGGGGAGAGAGAGAGGGAGAGAGATGGAGAGAGAGAGAGGGGGGAGAGAGAGAGAGAGAGGGAGAGAGAGAGATAGAAATATTGTTTAGCTAAGAGTGTAAAAAAAAAGGAAAAAAAAATATTCTTGTTTGGATTTGTTTATGAAAAGGTCGCAACATAATGATTCGTCTTTTTTGACATGTCAGTAGGTTCACTACATAAAGTACTTTAGTACAACTGAGCAATAATGGAGCATAGTCAACACAGTTTCTGTGTTCGACCTGCAGACGTAATGTGATTGGTTGCTACCGAAGCCGTTCGGAACGTTTTTTTTGGGTTTCCGAGGGCAGAGTCTTGTGGAGAGATTTGTGTGTTCCCTTGACAAAAAGTGCCTAGTGATAGAATCAGACAGGATAGATTAGAACCGGAAACTGGGACAGTGTTGCAGTGGCCATAGTCGGTGGCCTAGCGGGGCTGTACGTTAGAAAAGCTCTGAAAATGACCAATCTAGTATTATCCATAGCTAGAATCAAACGATGCCCAAATATCAATAAGCAATGCTGTGCTGTTAATCAATATCACCCTTAACTTGATGGTATAGATTCAACTCGTGAGTTCAATGAGGTCACGGTTGGGTTCATTTTACCCCATCACCTCAGCCCCACACACTACACCAGTCGATATATGTTAGATTGTAATAGTGATCTACCACAGCGAATGACTAATAGTCTTTGGTCTTGAAAAATTTGTTTTATCCCTTAATTGTAAAACTAAACATATTGCTATATATATATATATATGAACACCCTCCCCCCCTAACACCTTTCTGCGCCCGGGGCACCACAATACTTAAATCCGACTCTGATAGAATCAGACACTATTAAATCGGTCTATCTATCCGTGTATGTCATCTGTGTCGCAGTATCCTCGTGTATTCAGTGAAGAGAATCAGACGTTAATAACTAGCGTGTCTGATATGAAAGGTCGTCTGGTGTCACCAAGCCTGGGAAACAAGTTTTGGCCCGGGGGGGGTGAGAGGGAGGAAGGGGGTATTAGGTAGATTTTTTAATATATATATATTAGCCCACTCCCCCCCCACCCCCAATTTGTTCACGTTCAACTTCAGCTCCCCCAACCTCTTATTTATTCTACCTCTTCTCCTCCCCCATCATCATCTCTCCTCTCCCAACCCTCATCCCATCCAGCTGTTCAGCCAATCCTTTCCACCAACATATTTGTTGTAAGTTACATCATGATAGTTTTTTCTTTCTTTTTCTGTTGTAAAGTTTAATTTACTGTCAATGCACGGGGAAGGCATTTTCTTGACACTGTGACACAGTTTTGTAAAGTGGTGGTGTCTGTGTGTATGTGGCCATGTCTTCGCGTGTGTGTATGTGTGTGTGTGTGTGCTAAATTTATAACCGTGTCACTCACTACACACATCGGTGATTTGTTTTGTTGTGTTTACCGCCTCCAGCAGCAGGACGACAGACAGTGATGTTACCACCACCGAACACTGGTTTCTGTTTGGGTTTCATTCTTTACACTCTGAATGTGTGTGTGTGTGTGCGTGTGTGCTGATAGACGTGTAATATTTACATAGATACAGATAGATTAATAGATTCAGTTCATAGATAGATACACATGTTGACAGATGCTTTCCGCAGCTTTATTTATTTTTAAAGTGTTTGTGCGAATCCATACTGTGTTGAAGAGTTACACTTTTTTTTGTGTGTGTATGGTCGAGTTGTTACTGACAGAACTGCCCAGATGACCATAGCATACGTGTTTTCATTTACGGACATATCCCGCTGACCTATTTGCTTTTGTTGCCTTTCATTGTGAGGATTACTATAAAAAAAAAAGATCTTCATATCCGTGGATTATTTGAGTAGATTTGTATATCTTTCACTGGATTGCAGAATTAAAGGTCAGTATAATAATATCAATAGTTTTATAATGTAACCTGGTCTTTAACTGTGGCGGCTAATTGAGGCAAGTAGATCACTAGATGCGGATCTTGGTTTATTTTGCTTGCTGCAGTCGTCCATGTAATTGAACTTTTTGTTAAAAAAAAGGTTTGTTTTTTTCTTTTCACTTAGTTTTGATAATATTTTATAATATGTGTATATACATACATACATACAAAATGGGGCTCTAACTGACCTCTTGCGTGGACATCATTGACCCAACGCATGTCCGGTGTCCATGAATCACATGTAAATAAGGAAATAAAAAAAAGGATGAAAGAGAGAATAGTTGTTATTGATTGGGGTATTACCGGTACGTAATTATACACACACACATGGGCGTATTCATGGGGGGGGGCAAGGGGGGGCATTTGCCACCCCCCTACATTTTGAAAAAATGTCATTTAAGAGGGGGGCATTTGCTCCATCCCCCCTTACATTTAAAAAAATGTCATAAAGTTGTTATTTGCCCCCACCCCCCTGGAAAATTTTTGCCCCCCCCCCTGGAAAAATTCCTATCGACGCCCATGCACACACACACACACACATTCGCTACCGATTGCAGACTAGTTTGAGTCCGATACTTTTGAGAACCGATGATTAATGTAAATGTTGGAGTCACCTGTTTAGTTTTTCACCATCCTTTGTACACTGTCCTTGTACACTATTTTCGTTCACTGTCTTTGTGCACGGTCTTTTGAACACTCTTTGTACATAGTCTTTGAAAACCGTCTTTGTACACTATTTTCTTACACTGTCTTTGTACACTGTCTTTGTACACAATCTTTGAACACTGTCTTCGTACACAATCTTTCAACACTGTCTTTGTGCACTATTTTCCGTATACTGTCTTTGCAGACCCTCTTTGAACACAGATCAGTACACTGTCTTTGTACACTGTCTTTACACACTATTTTCGTAAACTGTCTTTGTACACTATCTTTGTACACTATCTTTTTACATTGTCTTTGTACACTATCTTTGTATACTGTCCTTGTACACTATCTTTGTACACTATCTTTGTACACTATCTTTGTACACTATGTTTGCCTGTAACCTTAAAGGGCCTAATTTTTCCAACAAAATGAAAAGTAAATCTGTCAACGGTCTTGACTGAGGAGGGGACGGATGGCCGAGCGTCTGTTGACCTTAGAGTCCCAGGTTCGGTCTCCGGTGAGAACCAAAGGATTTCTTTTTCAGGTCTTGGTTAAATTTCCCGCTATGTTTCATACAGTGGGCGCATGCCTGTTTACAGAAGATGCAATATTTTTTTTCCCCGATTTTTGTCCGTTTTCTTGTACAAAGAACTGAAAGTCGGTAAAAAGGCCGATTTTTTTTTCAGGGCCTAAGACAGAAAACCTTATTGGCCTAACGGTTAATCCTGCACTGTGTATTGCATTTCTTGAAATTAACGATGATATCATATTCTATCACTGTAAATGCTACTAAGGCACAACAATTATACCCCCCCCCCTCCAATCCCTTAACTCCCACGGGAACAGTGGCGCTTCCTTAACCCACCCATTTACAAAAGTATGTGTTACCCACCACTTCTGCCCTAGTCAGTCCGCCCGCGTGTTGTCGTCTCCTCCTCAAGTGTACCGTATCGTTTAACTGTCAGACACTGTTCAGTAGACATGTGCATCCTGTTAATGTTATCTTCTCTGGACGTGTGGGTGTGTGTGTGTGTGTGGGAGGAGATGTGGGTGGATAAATGGATGTCGCTCAGGTGTCACGCAGGAAGTTTGTCTTTTTATGGGGGCTCAAGGTGTAATGTTACTAAATGCCAGGACATGGTTTGTGGTTTTATGATATCTATCGCTCTTTATCTTTCTCATGGCCCTACTCCATATCTGGTAAATTTTTCAAGCACAAAAATTGTACAAAGTGCACTATCTTTCCTTGATCTTTAGTGCATTATCTTCTTTGATCTTTAGGTATTTGCTAAGACACTAACAGGATCAATGGGGGTTTTAAAAAAAAAACTGTATCTGTAGTAATGGAGAGGGGGGGGGGGTGAGATAAGCTATTACTATGGTCAGGGGTAGAGGGGATGGGGCAAAAAAATAAAGTTTCCCTAAGCCCCCGAAGGGCTCAACGGGTTTGATAAAGTGTAGAATTCATCTGTTTCTGAAACCACGGAATAATATTAAGGGACTTTGTGGCCATAGCAATTCCAAGCCAACTTTACTTTGAAATGTGGCCAAGAACTAGATTGAGTTGGAATTTATTATTATTTTTTTTTTGTGACATGTTGACTTTCAACTGGTTGAATCCAGGGCCCGTCGATACCACTCATTCTGGGGACGGATGGTCGTGAGGCAAGACGCTCGACTGTCGACCTGAAGGTACCTGGTACCTACTCTCCGGTAGTACCAAGGAAATTGTTCAGGTCTTGGCTCAAGTTCCCAATATGTCTCCCGTGGTGCCTCCGTGACCAATGCACTATCGGCTCTGGTGGGGATGAAAGAAGGGCACTGCAAAAACCGTCTCATTAGTGGTTTATAGAATCTAGGAGATTTCATCTCATCCTTACAGAGACATTATGGACGGATGGCCGAGTGTTGTAGATATTCGACTGTCGACCTGAGAGCCCTGGGTTCGATCCTTGGTGATTCCCATGGAATTTTTCCAGTTGAAATTTGGTGCAAAGTCGTCACACAAGTCCACCCAGCTTTAAATGGGTACCTGACTTAAGTTGGGGAAGTAAAGGCGGCTGGGCGTTGTGCTAACCACACAATCCCCTTCATATGCCGAGGTTATAGAAACAGATGAATTCTACACTTCATCTGCCCCGATGGCCCGTTAGGGCTAAGGGAACTTTACTTTTTTTTACAGGGACATCACTAACACCACTCATTAAAGTTTGCTTTAATTATCGTACTAGACAACTGGCTTGGGATTGGAGGGTGGAGATTTGGGCGGACTGTCACTGTCGGCACTGTGCATGTGTTTGCCTCTCTATATTTTTGTGTCTGTTGTAAGGGAGAGGAAAGGAAAAAAAAAAGCTCCACAGGGAGAACGTTAGAGAACTCGGGATGAATGTGCCACCGAGCTGGAATGTCAGCTGGCTGTTGAATGGACCGTACAGGATATATGTTGGTGGGATTGTTGTCTTTTTTTCAATGCCCTGCTCTGTTGAAGATGTTTTTTTAAGGTCAGATCTGGGTTGGGGGGGGGGGTCTATGAAATATTCCATGTGCGCTTGTCTTTGTATCTATGCTAGTCTTGTGTGTATGTATGTGTATGTCTCTGTGTCTGTGTATGTGTGTGTGTGCATGCGTGCGTGCATGCATTAAAAAGATTCAAGCTGTTGGTGTATTAATAAATAGATACGATCATTTGCGTTTTATGGAGAATTAGTCGCATTAACCTAAATTACTCTCCGTGGCCTACTTGTGTAGAATGCATGGCTTCAGAATTACGTAAATATCTTCTTCGGTCTGGGTCCAGAGGCGTACCTGGGGGCCCCCGTGCCCCAGCTTGAGGGAAGCCCCAAATTTTTTTTTAAAATTAAATATTTAGTACATTATTTCATGTCATGGTGTCGAATGTCAAAGTACAGGTGCCCCCAAAGAGGCCAAGGCCCCCCCTCCCGGGCCCCCAAGTCCCTAGGTTCGGCACTGTCTAAGCCCCTGGCGCGGAAGAGAAACGGGAATTTTTTAAGGAGACATCAAAATGGTTTTTTAAAAAAAATGTAGGTTTTGGTGGTAAGAAGTTGGGCTTCGTGGTCACACGGTGTTTCAACCTGTTGCATATTTATTCCCATGGTGCACATTCTTATGTCATAGATATCATCAGGGACTTCCTTTGTTGGCATCACAGAATATAAATCATACAGAATGCGCGCAGTAAACTTTAATGGCTTTTTCCGAAAGCCGCCATATTTATATATTATTCTATTGTGTCTCAATATTAAGGCGCTACGCTATTATAAAGTAGTGTTGTTTTAGTCCCAGGTCATATTTTAGTTTCAGTTTTTATTTCGTTTTTTCTGTAATAATTTCAGTTTATCGTCTAGTTTTAGTCTTGCTTCTAATTTTAGTTTTAGTTTTAGTTCTCGTTGACGAAAAGTCAACATTTTCGTTAACGAAGGTTTTAGTTTTAGTTTTCGTCAACGAAAGCAACACTATATTTTAGTTTCAGTTTTTATTTCGTTTTTTTCTGTAATAATTTGAGTTTTCGTCTAGTTTTAGTCTTGCTGCTAATTTTAGTTTTAATTTTAGTTCTCGTTGACGAAAACAACACTATTATAAAGGGAAAAAATAACAAAAATGGCGGCGTTTATTTTAGTCGTTTGTAGATGACTTTTTAAATAGCGATACACTTTTCTGTGTAATTTATATTCTGTGGGTTGGCATTGTGTCACGTGAAATCATGCACACACAGACAGAGAGAAAGATAGAATGAGATGGATTAGACTAAGGTCATTAATATCAATATCAAATACAATTATCAGTTTTTTTTTCTTCTCGCACGTTGAACTCTAATATGAGGCTGTTTCAGTTTTTCCTGTCGAGTTATACATACATTCTGGTTCTCTGTTTCCCCTTTAACATGGCCATGGCCCTCAATCCATCCGTTAAATATTTTTTTTTAAAACCACAATTTTATCGATGGTTCTGAAAGGGAAAGGAGGGTTAGGGGGTAGGGGAACTGGACAGGGAAGGGGGAGTGACGTAGGAATAACTTTACCCACATCCTGTATTATTATTGTTATTATTCAAACTTATGCAAAATATTATTATGATACAGAAAAAAAAAAGTAGTATTATAATGTACCTTTTTTTTTCTGAATGTGTGGTGTATTGATAATTATTTTACATTTTGTATTTTTAATTTTTTTTTTAGGAAAACTAAACAATAAAATGTTTTTTTTTTTTTAAAGAATTATGAAGTATCAGCCGTTTTTTTTTGTTTGGAAAAAATTCTTATTACGTACATATCTATTTCAACCTATCAGTGAAGTGAATTAACGCGAGCTTACATAGGTATTGGCTGATTAGGGCTTTTTTGCTTGTAACGTCAGCATAATAATAGGAATGTGTTGGCGATAACTTAATGAAAGATATTGAGACATGTTTTTTTTTTCCTTTCTTGTATTAAATAGATCTATATTTGTTGAGTCTTTTATATCTGTGAATTACTGCAAGGATGAGATCATGTCCGTAGCGTGCGGGGGGGGGGGGCAGGGGGGGCGGGGCGTTTTGCCTGGCCATCCCTGCTTATTTGCTCTACTTAATAAAATGTATTACCTGCCCCCCCCCCGTGCTATTGCCTGGCCCCTGCTGTAGAATTTTCATGCTACGGGGCTGGATGAGATGCTTATCAATAAGATCCTATAAACTCATATAGGGCTGTTTAGTAGTGAATTTCTTTTATCCATGGCCATACCCGATGGTGCATTGGTCGTAGAGGCCACACGGGAGACATAGAGGGAACTTTCACCATGACCTGAAAAAATTCCATTACTCCTCACCCAAGACCTTCATGTCGTCTGCCATCAATAGCCTGCATCGATCAGACCATATGTCGATGCAGCCTCTTACATCTGTGCTCCATTCATTAGGTAAAAATAATGTACACAGCTCATTAAACGCACTCCGGTTTGAGGTTGGGAGAAATTCATTGACTCACGGAATAACAGCTGGTGTTTTTATTTGTTTTGAATGGGAGAGAATTAAAACAAAAAAAGTTTCGATTGATCTGTTAGCGCGTTGATGTCCCCCCTGAATTGATTGTTGGTCATGATTCATCAGGCCAGTTGTATTTTTTTTTAATTTAACTAAAGCCACATAACTTCTTAATAAAACCGCCCGAAATAATTCCAAACTGGCTGGTTTAATTTACTCGCCTAAATACCGCCAAGCTAATTTACAGTAATTTAAAAAAATGAGATCATTCATACAATCCATCTAGTGCTGGCCTCCCCTTCAATTACTAGGCCCACACCAGTGAGTCCAGTGTCCAAACAATATGTATTACACTCAATAATAATTAAATAACAAATAAAAAAATTGCTGACGGGCAAAATCTGGAAACAATTATATTTAAAACAAATAAAAAAGAAACCACTACTTTACTGCTAAAGAGTTTTCTAGATTCTAGAAGAAGTGCCATCTTATGCATGCCACTCCCTTCTCCCCCTTCAAGGTCTCCCTCTCCCTCCTTTACCCGCACCCAAGGCCCGGGAACCTCAGGAGTATACAGCCCAACGCTAATTGGCTGCTCATGCCTATATGTTATTGTTATATAAGTCGGTGATTCAGGGGTTTTAACTACTGGAACACGCTGGAGAGATTGGGGAGGGGGGTAGAGAGACTGAAAGTTAATTAGACCTCTCTGTCTACTCAGGGCCGTTTTAAGGTCATCGTAGGCCCTAGGCACTTTCAAAGTCGTAGGCCCTCCCCCACATCATTTAAAATATTTTCCAAGAATGCACACGCACTTCTTTGCGATTTGAAATCTAAATAAACTTTGAGGACGTCATATGTGACATTGATAAGACAAAGAGCCGAACAGTTAACATACTGCAATTTACAGATCTGCAGCTTGACTTGCTCAGGTGCTCATCTCACACGGTTATATATAGTTACTTTAATACACACATTATTGAATTGATTGAATTTTATTGGCATTCTGAACTTGTTTTCACTTTATGTTCTGGCTCTCGTAGGCCTTGGAAAAGTCCGTAGGCCCTAGGCACAGTACCTACTGTGCCTAGTTGATAAAGCGGCCTGTGTCTACTACATCTGTAACTGCATATATATATATATATATATTATATATATATATATATACATATATATATATATATATACATATATATATATATATATATATACAGTCGATTCCGCTTAATTGGGACACATCGGGACCGAGGCTATTGTCCCAATTAAGCGGATGTCCCAATTAAACATACAAATTTACTATTGGCTTCTTGGCTTGGTTTCTTTGAGATTTGTCCCAAATAAGCGGCTGTCCCAATATATATATATAGCTAGCGAGACCTCAAGAGACCCATTCAACCCCTGCGGTGTCTTCACCTTTATCATCCTTCAACTTCTGTATTTTCTCCACCCTCTGTTGTACTGCCTTACTCTGTCGTATAATCCGTTTGACAGGTCGCCTCAACATTCTGCCTGACCTCCCCTGACATTCCACATTCGTCATCTGTATACCCTCTGTCTGATACGACATCTCCATCTGCATGACCTCTGTCTGACATGCCGCCTCATTCATCTCCCTGACCTCTGTCTGACATGACATCTCCTTCCCATGCCTGACTTCTGTTTGACATGACATCGCCTTCATAATGTCTCGGTTGTTTCCTACTGCATTTCCCTCTTCTCGTTTATTTTGAGCTCGGGTCACCGCTGCCCCTGCCTGACTATCAACTGCATGATGTTGTTGCCACAGCTGTAGACCAGCTAAAGTGGTTTGTTGCACACCCCTTATGTTCCCTATTATCAAATCAGCGGTTGCATTCTCCAACACACAGGCCTCTAATTCTCCAGAGAAGAATGGGGTTGTAACTTGTATGACGGCAGTTGGGTACGTTTCAATGTTCCCCCCAAAAGTCATACATGATAGGGTCCTTCCCGTTAGTTGCGAGCGGTACACAAAGCAACGTCTTACGCCTGCTGTGGTGCAGCCTGTGTCCCGTAGAACTCTAACCTTCTGATCGCCGACTAGTCCAGAATAAAACTCTAATTTTCCCCGACGACATTTCAGTGACCCTGCATAGTCCATGCGGTGGTCCGGTGGAACGTTCTGACTCGGTTGATATGCTTCTACGACATCCTGTCTCCCTCCGGCACTCACCTCCATACCCACTGCGGCTCGATTAGCAGTCCTACACTGCCGTGCACTATGACCCCATCTACGGCAGTAACTGCATTTAGAATCCTTCTGTTCCAGATTGCAGCTGGCTCTCATGTGACCAGCCTTCCCACAATTAAAACAGATCACGGTCTCTCGACCACTGGTTGCCACTCTATTCCTGGACACACCCGCCACCGTTCTTGCAGCGAAAGATAATTCGGCAACACTTTCAACTCCCATGCTCCTCTCTGGGTGAGCCGTTGCATATTGCTGACAAAGTTCTACTGCCACTGCCAAACTGGTCGGCTTACGTTCTTTGAGAAACGCCACCAGCACAGAATCACATGACTGGTAAATCTTGTCTCGTAGCACAAGATCTCGAAGAGCTGTATAAGTTAGCTCGGCCCCAGATAGATGCACCCACCTGTCAAAATACAACTGTACTTGGTCCATATACTGGTGGAACGTGTCCCCTGGTTGAGGTGTAGCTTCATGGAACTTCCTGCGGTAGCCCTCTTCCGTCAGTCCGAACCTGGTAAGCAAGACTTCGCACATCCTATCATAGTCCTCCAGGTCAGACATGGTGAAAGACATGCATGCTTGAAGGGCCTTTCCTGAGAGTAAATTATATAGAAATTTGCCCCATTCTTTCTTTGGCCAACCAGCGCTTTCTGCATGAATTCTGAATCGTTGCAGGTATGCATCCATCAGGTCCACCTGTTCATTGAAGTTCTGCAGTTTCGGCCTCCACATGTCTGCATATGTCGCCCGCTGTTCGCTCTTGATATCTTCTCTACCTCCTCGCAGTTTTTCTTTTTCTAGTTCAATTTCCATCATTCTTAATTGCCTCTCTCGCTCCTTCGCTCTTTCATCCCGCGCCATTGCATTTTCAATAAATCCACTTAACTTCTCACCTTGTAGTTCTAATGAGACCCCTTTTTGACGGTACAATTCAAACAATTCATCTTGCGAATTGGTATTCATGTTGATAAAAAATAAACGTGTGACGTACCTTTCAGAAACCGCTCTTTTTTTTAGACGAGCCCCCAAATGTCACAATATGATTATAAATTAACTCCAACACAATAAGAGAGATTATTAAAATTAATGTATTCTTTCATTTTACTACCACAACGGTCTCTAAATCGCACCTCCTCTTTCTTCCGTTCAACATAACCATTCATTTAGTGCACTGTCATAGGGAATACCCTGTGACAAGTGTGCTATTATTGTGGTTGTTGTTTTGATATCCCATTGTTCAGTATAAAGTCACCAGGTTGTTATAATGTTACACGTTCGGTGGCACGGATAAACCCCTTCCCCCCCCCCCGACTCATCCAATGAATGTGTCACACGTGACCACAGTGGTGTGTGGCTGGGGTTGATGGTCTCTCTTTCTCTTCCCCTCCTCCCCCGCCCCGCCCTTACCGTAACTTCTTGCAAATGAGTGTTCTTTATTTCATGGTCAGAATCGTGTGTATCCATTTACGTAATTTAATTGTTTTAAATAATGTTTCGTATTTTAAAAAAAATGTAATATCATAAATAATAATAATAATAATATGATTGCATGAGCAGTGCCGTAGCGAGAATAACTCGCGCCCGGGGTACAATACCTTTTTAGCGTCCCCCTCTCATTAGAAAACCATATAATATTATATGTAAAATATACCATTAGGCGCCCTTTGTGAGTAGCGCCCGGGGCATGATGCCCACTTGCCCCCCCCCCCCACTACGTCACTGTGCATGAACAATACAATCAAGTTTGTGGTTTATGAAGTGACAGGAAAAAAAGTTTTCACAGCAAAATTGTGTGATTGATATCTGAACTGTAACTGCCTGTTGGAAACCAAATACTGTTTGACGCGTTGAACTATTAATGTTTTAACAAATACAAAAAAATGTCAGCTTTATGCTGTTTTTTTTTTGGAGATTGGCCAGCATTGTAACACGCGCACATGCAGAGAAACAGACCACAGGCATATCCCACAGACATCGCAATAACTCCCCCCCCCACACACACACAAAACAATGATCATCGCTTCATAGTTACAATATTTAAAACCTTAACAACTCAATTCAATGAACGCCTATCGATACACTAATGTTTATATGCCGGGTCAATACATCGTGATTCTTGTTTGTCGCCGCATTAGTATATTTTTGTGAACAATGTATGCATCACCCTGATTTGTTACATCTACATGATTCTGAACTATTAGAACTCTGTCTTTATATAATGGTGGTTATTATAATATTCACTGACTTATTTATTTGTAGAACATTGTTAAATGAAATGTAATGTAGGACACTGTAGCGCCTGCGCAGTAAACCGTTTTAGTTTTTAGTTTTTTGTGAATGGTGTATGCATTGTTTCAATTATGTTAATTTTGTTTTTCCGGGCAACGCCGGGCATTACAGTTCTTACGGAATATATCGATAGCGCATGTAGAAACCACACCACACACACATACACACACACCACACAACATATAAAACATATACACGTCATGCTATACACACCATAACACAATTAAACACAACACTCAGCACATAGAATCACGTCACACACAACACACACCACATACAATCACGTCACACACAACACACACCACATAGACTCACGTCACACACAACACACACCACATACAATCACGTCACACACAACACACACCACATAGACTCACGTCACACACAACACACACCACATACAATCACGTCACACACAACACACACAACATAGACTCACGTCACACACACCACACACCATATACAATCACGTCACACACAACACACACCACATACAATCACGTCACACACAACACACACGACATAGACTCCCGTCACACACAACACACACCACATACAATCACGTCACACACAACACACACCACATAGACTTACGTCACACACAACACACACCACATACAATCACGTCACACACAACACACACCACATACAATCACGTCACACACAACACACACCACATAGACTCACGTCACACACAACACACACCACATACAATCACGTCACACACAACACACACCACATAGACTCACGTCACACACAACACACACCACATAGACTCACGTCACACACAACACACACCACATACACTCACGTCACACACAACACACACCACATACAATCAAGTCACACACAACACACACCACATAGACTCACGTCACACACAACACACACCACATACAATCACGTCACACACAACACACACAACATAGACTCACGTCACACACACCACACACCACATACAATCACGTCACACACAACACACACCACATAGACACACGTCACACACAACACACACCACATACAATCACGTCACACACGACACACACCACATAGACTCACGTCACACACAACACACACCACATAGACTCACGTCACACACAACACACACCACATAGACTCACGTCACACACAACACACACCACATACAATCACGTCACACACAACACACACCACATACAATCACGTCACACACAACACACACCACATAGACTCACGTCACACACAACACACACCACATACAATCACGTCACACACAACACACACCACATACAATCACGTCACACACAACACACACCACATAGACTCACGTCACACACAACACACACCACATAGACTCACGTCACACACAACACACACCACATACAATTACGTCACACACAACACACACCACATAGACTCACGTCACACACAACACACACCACATAGACTCACGTCACACACAACACACACCGCATACAATCACGTCACACACAACACACACCACATACAATCACGTCACACACAACACACACCACATAGACTCACGTTACACACAACACACACCACATACAATCACGTCACACACAACACACACCACATAGACTCACGTCACACACAACACACACCACATACAATCACGTCACACACAACACACACAACATAGACTCACGTCACACACACCACACACCACATACAATCACGTCACACACAACACACACCACATACAATCACGTCACACACAACACACACGACATAGACTCCCGTCACACACAACACACACCACATACAATCACGTCACACACAACACACACCACATAGACGTACGTCACACACAACACACACCACATACAATCACGTCACACACAACACACACCGCATACAATCACGTCACACACAACACACACCACATACAATCACGTCACACACAACACACACCACATAGACTCACGTCACACACAACACACACCACATACAATCACGTCACACACGACACACACCACATAGACTCACGTCACACACAACACACACAACATAGACTCACGTCACACACAACACACACCACATACAATCACGTCATACACAACACACACCACATACAATCACGTCACACACAACACACACCACATACAATCACGTCACACACAACACACACCACATAGACTCACGTCACACACAACACACACCACATACAATCACGTCACACACAACACACACAACATAGACTCACGTCACACACACCACATACAATCACGTCACACACAACACACACCACATACAATCACGTCACACACAACACACACGACATAGACTCCCGTCACACACAACACACACCACATACAATCACGTCACACACAACACACACCACATAGACTTACGTCACACACAACACACACCACATACAATCACGTCACACACAACACACACCGCATACAATCACGTCACACACAACACACACCAAATACAATCACGTCACACACAACACACACCACATAGACTCACGTCACACACAACACACACCACATAGACTCACGTCACACACAACACACACCACATAGACTCACGTCACACACAACACACACCACATACAATCACGTCACACACAACACACACCACATAGACTCACGTCACACACAACACACACCACATAGACTCACGTTACACACAACACACACCACATAGACTCACGTCACACACAACACACACCACATACAATCACGTCACACACAACACACACAACATAGACTCACGTCACACACACCACACACCACATACAATCACGTCACACACAACACACACAACATAGACTCACGTCACACACAACACACACCACATACAATCACGTCACACACAACACACACCACATAGACTCACGTCACACACAACACACACCACATACAATCACGTCACACACGACACACACCACATAGACTCACGTCACACACAACACACACCACATAGACTCACGTCACACACAACACACACCACATACAATCACGTCACACACAACACACACCACATACAATCACGTCACACACAACACACACCACATAGACTCACGTCACACACAACACACACCACATACAATCACGTCACACACAACACACACCACATAGACTCACGTCACACACAACACACACCACATACAATCACGTCACACACGACACACACCACATAGACTCACGTCACACACAACACACACCACATACAATCACGTCATACACAACACACACCACATACAATCACGTCACACACAACACACACCACATAGACTCACGTCACACACAACATACACCACATACAATCACGTCACACACAACACACACCACATAGACTCACGTCACACACAACACACACCACATACAATCACGTCACACACAACACACACCACATAGACTCACGTCACACACAACACACACCACATACAATCACGTCACACACAACACACACAACATAGACTCACGTCACACACACCACACACCACATACAATCACGTCACACACAACACACACAACATAGACTCACGTCACACACAACACACACCACATACAATCACGTCACACACAACACACACCACATAGACTCACGTCACACACAACACACACCACATACAATCACGTCACACACGACACACACCACATAGACTCACGTCACACACAACACACACCACATAGATCTCACGTCACACACAACACACACCACATACAATCACGTCATACACAACACACACCACATACAATCACGTCACACACAACACACACCACATAGACTCACGTCACACACAACACACACCACATACAATCACGTCACACACAACACACACCACATAGACTCACGTCACACACACACACACCACATACAATCACGTCACACACGACACACACCACATAGACTCACGTCACACACAACACACACCACATAGACTCACGTCACACACAACACACACCACATACAATCACGTCATACACAACACACACCACATACAATCACGTCACACACAACACACACCACATAGACTCACGTCACACACAACATACACCACATACAATCACGTCACACACAACACACACCACATAGACTCACGTCACACACAACACACACCACATACAATCACGTCACACACAACACACACCACATACAATCACGTCACACACGACACACACCACATAGACTCACGTCACACACAACACACACCACATACAATCACGTCACACACAACACACACCACATAGACTCACGTCACACACAACACACACCACATAGACTCACGTCACACACAACACACACCACATACAATCACGTCACACACAACACACACAACATAGAGTCACGTCACACACACCACACACCACATACAATCACGTCACACACAACACACACAACATAGACTCACGTCACACACACCACACACCACATACAATCACGTCACACACAACACACACCAGATAGACTCACGTCACACACAACACACACCACATACAATCACGTCACACACGACACACACCACATAGACTCACGTCACACACAACACACACCACATAGACTCACGTCACACACAACACACACCACATACAATCACGTCACACACAACACACACCACATACAATCACGTCACACACAACACACACCACATACAATCACGTCACACACAACACACACCACATACAATCACGTCACACACGACACACACCACATAGACTCACGTCACACACAACACACACCACATACAATCACGTCACACACAACACACACCACATAGACTCACGTCACACACAACACACACCACATACAATCACGTCACACACAACACACACCACATACAATCACGTCACACACGACACACACCACATAGACTCACGTCACACACAACACACACCACATACAATCACGTCACACACAACACACACCACATACAATCACGTCACACACAACACACACCACATACAATCACGTCACACACAACACACACCACATAGACTCACGTCACACACAACACATACCACATACAATCACGTCACACACAACACACACCACATAGACTCACGTCACACACAACACACACCACATACAATCATGTCACACACAACACACACCACATACAATCATGTCACACACAACACACACCACATAGACTCACGTCACACACAACACACACCACATACAATCACGTCACACACAACACACACCACATACAATCACGTCACACACAACACACACCACATACAATCACGTCACACACAACACACACCACATAGACTCACGTCACACACAACACATACCACATACAATCACGTCACACACAACACACACCACATAGACTCACGTCACACACAACACACACCACATAGACTCACGTCACACACGACACACTTATTAACGACTGATTATTTTGATTTTTTTTCCTTGTTCCCTTTTTTTTTTTTGGACGTCAATCTCCTCGACCAGTTGACCAAAGGTCAGTGAAGAAACCTGTCATGACA
Organism: Bulinus truncatus; assembly: GCA_021962125.1. Taxonomy (NCBI): domain Eukaryota; kingdom Metazoa; phylum Mollusca; class Gastropoda; family Planorbidae; genus Bulinus; species Bulinus truncatus. The sequence goes on from JAGDYQ010000115.1 coordinate 2,735,505, forward strand.
TCATCACCAAGCCGGACTTTCATTCCATCATCATTCGGTCAGATTGATGGGATCTAACAAATCAAAACAACAACTGATCTTTGAAAACGAAACAAACAA
>JAGDYQ010000115.1:2736103-2747395 GCA_021962125.1 Bulinus truncatus
CTTCAGCTGTGTCGGGTCCGTACTCGTGGATGTTGTTGTCCCTCTGGGCCTGTATGTCCTGACTCCCCAGCTGGTCCGTCTCCTTCCCGTAGTGAATGGTGACGTTCATGTCAAGATTGGATGACAGGTCTGGGGAAAAATATATATTTGATGGATATTAGACAGATAGACTGAAAGATAGATAGATAGATAGATAGATAGATAGATACATGGGATGGGGTTGGGCTAAGTCAGTGATTGAATTTGTACACACAGACATATCTCGGTTTTTGTCACCTTACGAGAAAACTGAAACGCACGAAAATCCGAAGCAACTTACCCCCCCACCGCCAAAAATTCACCCCCCGTCAATGTCTTGTTGTGTTACTCACCCCCGTGAATGTCCTGTCTGTCGGTACTCACTCCGTGAATGTCCTGTGTCGGTACTCACCCCCATGAATGTCAGTCCTCTGAAGAAACTACGGGCTCAGGAAAGAGCACGGTAAAGTAAGGCAGACGAGATTTGCTCATGTGGAACCTGGAGCACGTCTTGTTGTTGCCGTCCACTACATGTCTGGGGTCGTACTCCGGTTCCTTGGAGTTCCTCCCGGAGAAGAACTGTTTCTTCAAAGAAATTCACCCCTGCAAAAGATAATTATATATTAAAAAAGGGTTAGATTGAGTTTAACTCTTTCCTCCTTTCACCAATTTCATTAGCTTCCCCCCCCCAACCGCCCCCTTGCCAAGTCCAGCCGCTTTAAAAAAAAAACATATTGATTCACACAAGTGCATTTTTTTTTGCTGGTTTAAATACGAATCAATGTTTCTAAACCTTTTTTTTTTTCTCTTTTGCTCTATTTCCCCACCCGTGTGCCATTGTGAGATGTGTATGCCCCCTTATTTAACATTTTATCTCATTTTCAATATAAAAAAAAAATAAAAACGAATTGTTCACAGAGTGAAGCCTACATGATAGATACAGCGACGAGGAATAATGTTTTAAAGGAAATAATAGATTTTTGCAAGAAATTTCTTAGATATAAAAAATAAAACTAAATAACCGAATCGAGTTAAATTAAAATGATTCATTGGAGAAAAAGAAATTTTAGTATTTCATCCCTCAAAAATTACATTGCCCCATTGTTGGAGAATGTTGTCCATGTCACCATCACTGGAAATCATCCAACAGAAAGTTTTAGGGGAATACTGGGAGGGGCTCCTCAAAAAGGAGTTAGACCTCCCCCCACCCCACCCCCACAGATGTTTAGCATGTTTTATGCCCCTAAGACGACGCCTTCCTCGTTACCACCAGACTTATCATCAAGACGTGCCTGAAACAGTGGGCACGGACAAGTGGGGTGGGGGGTTTGAGAGGGGGGTTAGGAAACACATACAGAGAAGTCAATTCTGCATGTGTGTCTATTCGTGTGTTAATTATGTGTGTGTGTGTGTGTGTGTGTGTGACGGCCACAACAACACAGACTGACCGGAGCTGATGTGGAAGTTGTTGAACGTGCTGACCGTGGTCCAGGTTAATCTCGATGGAAGTCACGTGGACATACCGCTGGCAGCGGACGATGATCTTGCCCTCCTCCGGCCTCTTCAGAATCCAGTTTGTTCTGGCAAGGTCAGGTCTCCATCGGCCCGTGAGACGACAGGTACGTCGTGAAGTTGTCTACACCGCCTGACAAAACAGGAATTTACGTTTTGACATTTACGTTCAGTTTATTGCCAAAAGTAAAGTTCCCGTAACCCTAAAGGACCATCGGGGGCGGATGAAGTGTAGAATTCATATGTTTCTATAACTCGGAACACGAAGGGATTGAGTGGATTGCCCAACCAAATCCGCCATATTTACTTCACTCAAATTAGAGGAGTCAGGTACCCATTTAAAAAGCAAGGTGGACTTTCCCTGGGACCTGGGAAAAGTACTCATAGTTCTTATCGAGGGTAGAACCAGGGACTAACAGATCGGCAGTCGAGCATCTACACAACTCGGCCATCTGTCCCACAATGAAATGACAACTAAGCATTATTCAATATTTCAATGTAATGTTCTAATTGAATGTAATGTAAAACTAAACTCTAGTCAGTGTAAGTATAATCTAACAACATTTATTGCAGCTGCGTACATAACCTTTTTTCTCCGCAGCCCAGAGCGAACGCTTTACTATAAATGCCGCCCTTTTTTTCGTTCCGAAAACTTCATTGTAAAAACTATTGGAAAACCGAATTAAATACATTTCAAATACGTTAGAAGACGGAACATGCCTTGAAACTCGAACATCCAACGTTCTATTTGTGTTGTTGTTTTTGTTTTTTTGATTTTTTTTAAAATCACGTTCCCTCCGCAATCATGCCAGCTAGTTTGCCATTTAAAAGGATTTCTATGTGTAGTGAAAGTATCCAATATCTATTATTGCCATTTGTGAAGTTTCCCTGTGTAGTAGAAATTATCAAATATCATATTACCATTTATAAAGTTTCTATATTGTAGTGAAAGTATCAAATATCATATTGCCATTTATAAAGTTTCTATGTGTAGTAGAAAGTATCAAATATCATATTGCCATTTATAAAGTTTCTATGTGTAGTGAAAGTATCAAATATCATATTGCCATTTATAAAGTTTCTGGTTATGATGAAATATGCATCAAAATATCATGTTGCCATTTATAAAGTTTTTATGTGTAGTGAAAGTATCAAATATCATATTGCCATTTATAAAGTTTCTATGTGTGAGTTTAAGTATCAAATATCATATTGCCATTTATAAAGTTTCTAAAGTTGTGATGAAAGTATCAAATATCATATTGCCATTTTATAAAGTTTCTAGTTGTGATGAAAGTATCAAATATCATATTGCCATTTATAAAGTTTCTATGTGTAGTGAAAGTATCAAATATCATATTGCCATTTATAAAGTTTCTATGTGTAGTGAAAATATCAAATATCATATTGCCATTTATAAAGTTTCTATGTGTAGTGAAAGTATCAAATATCATATTGCCATTTATAAAGTTTCTATGTGTAGTGAAAGTATCAAATATCATATTGCCATTTATAAAGTTTCTAGTTGTGATGAAAGTATCAAATATCATATTGCCATTTATAAAGTTTTTATGTGTAGTGAAAGTATCAAATATCATATTGCCATTTATAAAGTTTCTATGTGTAGTGAAAGTATCAAATATCATATTGCCATTTATAAAGTTTCTATGTGTAGTGAAAGTATCAAATATCATATTGCCATTTATAAAGTTTCTATGTGTAGTGAAAGTATCAAATATCATATTGCCATTTATAAAGTTTCTATGTGTAGTGAAAGTATCAAATATCATATTGCCATTTATAAAGTTTCTATGTGTAGTGAAAGTATCAAATATCATATTGCCATTTATAAAGTTTCTATGTGTAGTGAAAGTATCAAATATCATATTGCCATTTATAAAGTTTCTATGTGTAGTGAAAGTATCAAATATCATATTGCCATTTATAAAGTTTCTATGTGTGATGAAAGTATCAAGTATCATATTGCCATTTATAAAGTTTCTATGTGTAGTGAAATGATCCATTATTATTTTTTGAAACATTTTTCGAAGCTAACTTGAAGTTTATTTCCGTGTTGTATTTACTTTTAAATTAACCCAGTAAATTTACCATTCAAACGAAGGTCTGTTAAAATGTGTACCCTTGTAGTGCCTTAGTATTGGCGACCGCGCTTGGAGAATTTTTCTTGTTATCTAACGGTACCAAATGTTACCGTTTATTTCATGTAATCTAAATGTAAATATATTGTTTTGTAAACATAAAACTACATTCATTACTATTTAATCTAAAACAGCATTCTTTGTAATCTAAAACTAACGCTATTGCTCTGTAAGATAAAACTCCATTTAATGCAATCTAAAATAACATTTACTGTAATTTTAATTACAAAAATTATCTTACATAAAAAAATATAAAAAATAAAAGTTCAAAATGAAAATAAGAAAAAGTGAAAAATGAAATACTTAAAATAAAAGTGTAGTAAAAAGTTAATAATGATAATTGGTGCTGACGACACACTAATATGATGTACTGACGTGACACTAATGTGATGTGCTGACGACACACTAATATAATGTGCTGACGAGACACTAATGTGATATATTGACGACACACCAATGTGATGTACTGACCATCTGGGTAAAATTCCAACCAGGTGAAAAAAAATGGCACTTCAAAGACAATCCTGATGTTGGTGAATTTGTTGGGCCGGATGTACAGCTCGTTCCGGTGGACGTTGGTCAGTAGCAGTATGTCAACTGATTGATGATGGATTGATTTAATGCATCGATCATGTCACATGAGTTTTATGTTTTCTACGTGTATGTAAGTGCGAGAGAGAGTGAGAGAGAGAGAGAGAGAGAGAGAGAGAGAGAGAGAGAGAGAGAGAGAGAATAAAATTTTTGGGGTCAAATCAAATCAAACCCCACCATCTTGTGTTAGTTTTTATAAGAGTTTGACCTAACCAGGTCAGGTAGTTGTCCGGTGCCCCCTTCAGGCCCCTGGATCAAGTGTCTCTCCCCCCACCCCTTCCACACCACCACCCCCAACACACACACCCAAACCCCGTAAATGTTTCTATAATTATATTTAATAACGGCTGCCGAAAATGAGTTCATCAAGTTTGCCACGTGATCACTGAGCCGGAGCTAAAACAAGAAGCACAAATAAACAACATTTGTATTATGAGTGAAATTTTAAAAATAAATTAATTAAAAGTTTTACGGTATTGACAGTTTGGATAGATACATAAATAATCAAAAGTCTTACAGTATTGACAGTCCGGACCAAAGTACGAGTCCTGACAAATTGAACACTTCCCATTTCTGCAGTCGGACGTCTTGTTGCAGTGACATAATTTCTCACACTGTGATCCGAACCAACCCATTGGGCATGCTGGTGTAGGAATACAAATCAACCAATCAATAAAAATATTTTTTTTAAAAATTAAGCGAACGATTTTGCGCTTATGAACAGTGGCGTTACAAAATGGGACACTGCGATCAGTCTTTGCCGGGCGGCATCAATTTGCGAGACCAAACCCCCCGCTTGGCATTTTCAGAGTTTACCAACGATGCAACAAAAAATAATAATGATAATTTCAAACCATTGATAGCTATTCGTACAACTTACCATCCGAGAGCGATGCGTGAAAATGTAAAGAAACACAGTACAGTACGAATAGGCGGCTACATAACCGAGTCGTCATCCCAACGTTCAAAATGTTTGGTTTATTTCAGAAAAAAGTAAGCAATTCAGTGCTGTTAATCCAAAATCTAAAATAATGTTTTCAACATCCTAATGCTTACAAATTTTTTTTTTGTCGTTGCCACATTTGAACTGTTTCAAACGTGCAAAAGTTTATTTTAAGAAAACTTGTGTGCAGAAGTTAATTTGAGAAAATTGGTGTGCTAAAGTCTGCCATAGCAATTGGCGTTTCTTTGTGAAATGGCATCTTTGGCTTAATAACGGTTTGTGGATCCATATACATAATTAACCCCCAGTACCTTATTTTAAAATTAATAAAGCAATAAGTTCACTTAGCCCCAAAGGGCCATTGAGGCAGATGAAGCGTAGAATGCATCTGTTTCTATAACCTCGCCATATGAAGGGATTGTGTGGTAAGCACAACGCCCAGCCGCCTTTAGTTTCCCAACTTAGTCAGGCACCCAATTAAAGCTGGGTGGACTTGTGGGACGACTTTACACAAAATTACACCTGGAAAAAAAAATTCCTCGGTTCTCATCGAGGATCAAACCCAAGTTTCTCACGTCGACAATAATAAGACGTTAGATAATAAATCAAACTGTTATTGAGTGCAGCATCATTGATATATTTTAGGAGGGGGGAGTATTATATATAAGAGTCCATTTATTTTAACAGTTATTTTTGAGGGGCCCTTGGAAAATATATTTATGGGGGCTAAAGGGTCAATTACATTTGGGTGGTTTAGGGCCAACTGAATATGGGGACTCCAGGGTCAACTACATTTGGGGAGTGCAGTCCCTAAACCTATAAAGGAATTTTTATTAGACTCACATTCCTAGGCCAACTATTGAACAAGAAGGAGAACTCATCATAGATAACTGCTTTTATTTCAATAACAGTTGTTTCCCCTGTAAAATTCCATACAAACTTGGCCAAAAATCAGACAATTTCATAAAAAAACCTGTTCCATGTGAAGTCTGCCACACATTTAAAGAAATATGATGCTACGCGCCGTTGCGCTGCGGGCATTGTTTAAAATTAGACAATGTTAAGATAAATAGATCTTGCAACTATCGGTGCGTTGCAAAAGGAAGTCTATTGAAAGTGTCTTATTTCTTTTTTTTTTTTAACAAATGTTCACCGAAGATGTTCAATAATAATAAGGTTCAAGTATGTTCAAGTCTGTTGGCAATATTTACCTATGCCAGATCTGTAAGTAGACAAAATGTATGTACATTGAAGCTTATAGTCCTAACTTTTTTTTAAAAATAAAAAGGTTAGAGTTATTGAAATTAATCCAAAGTTAAAGACAGTTGCAGAGAATTACTGTAGTCTATTCTGTGTTGTTGTTGTTGTTTTATGTTACAGACCAGTAGTTCTCACACTATAGATCACAATTTACTCCTGGGTCGCGGAGATATTTCAGACGGGTTGCGACATCAGTTTAATTTATAATTTGAGGATCTTGGATCTATACAAGCTCAATTACAATTTTGTTTTGTCCTTTTCATCGTGCTACATAATTTAAGTTTGAAAATATGCAAAGAAAAAGGCGGGAAAACTGTGGATGATTCATGAAGTATTAAATATCTCTATTTTACCGTAAATTTTTTTATGGTGAGTCGCGGAAACCAAAACTTGTTATAATAATAATTCGTGAAGCGCAAAAGTATGAGAGCCACTGTTACAGACCATAGTGGCCTCCTAACTAGAACTACGCGTGGGTTTCGTGGATTAGGGTGTTGCTCAGGGAACGGGTTTCCAGTCTCAGCGTCCTCCCCGTATATTTACTCAACGTCCGCTACATACTCGGCTATGGTCAGTATGGAGGGTGGTCATTATGGAGGGTGGTCAGTAAGGAGGGTGGTCATTATGGAGGGTGGTCATTATTGAGGGTGGTCAGTAAGGAGGGTGGTCAGTATGGAGGATGGTCAGTAGAGGGTGGGCATTATGAAGGGTGGTCAGTAAGGAGGGTGGTCAGTAGAGGTGGTCATTATGGAGGGTGGTCAGTAAGGAGGGTGGTCAGTATTGAGGGTGGTCAGTAGAGGGTGGGCATTATGAAGGGTGGTCAGTAAGGAGGGTGGTCAGTAGAGGGTGGTCATTATGGAGGGTGGTCAGTATGGAGGGTGGTCAGTAGAGGGTGGTCATTATGGAGGGTGGTCAGTAAGGAGGGTGGTCAGTATGGAGGGTGGTCATTATGGAGGGTGGTCAGTAAGGAGGGTGGTCAGTATGGAGGATGGTCAGTAGAGGGTGGTCATTATGAAGGGTGGTCAATTAGGAGGGTGGTCAATTAGGAGGGTGGTCAGTATGGAGTGTGGTCAGTATGGAGGGCGTTCAGTATTAAGACTCTCTCAATAGTGGCTGCAAACTCATCGCATTCACTGATTAGACTTCACGACAGGATCAGTAAAATTTTTTAAAAATACACTTTTTTTTACAAATGTTACCATCATTACTGTTTTTTATAACGTAGTAATAATAGAGAAAGAGTAAAAGAATACAATTAAGATGGTAGGAAAAAATGGTAAAAAGAGTTCTAGAACTGAGTAAAAAGAACTTTAATGATAAGTGTAGTTGTAGTTTTTTCCTACGGTATAACTTTGTGGTGTATTAGGTTTACACTATTTGATCTCATGAGCTTTGTGTTTACTAAATGAGTCAGCCAAGAAGACTTACAATACATCATATTATTTAACTGAGGCACATTGAAATTAATGCAGATTTTGGAAAAAAAGGAAATTGTTCTTTTTCTTTTGTCCAGACCTGGCGACACAGAAGCAGAGGAGAGCGTGGTTGTGGTCAGGGGCCAGTCCCCACTGTCCCCCTGAGCCAAATATAATTACCTGCGTCAATAGGATCCTATCTTACTTAACTCTCAGCCACACTCCTCTTTATATCTTCTACCCTGGGGCGACGAGAGCCAACAAGGGGCCCAGGGCAGGACATCATTGCGGGCCCCTTATTAAACAATGAGTCGTGAAAAAATTAACATGGTCGGGGCGGCCGGGCCCCCTTACAAATGCGGGCCCCCTGGCAATGACCCCCCCTGACCCCCCCTCTCGGCCGTGCCTGCCTCTACCCCCACATCCACCCCCCCCCACTTCAGTCGTCTGTATTACTTCTACAGATCTATACAAGTTTATACATATATATACTAGCACATCTTCAGCTGGAGTACATCGTATTCATCCATCATTTCGGTGTGTGATCTGGTTTGACATGTCACCGTGACCCGATATATTATGTCCCACTGGTCGGATTTATGAAAACGGGGTTTTTATTTGTTGTTGTTGTTGTTAAATAGTCAGTTAAATACGACTGTGTTCGTGGTGTGGTGGGTACCACTGGTTAGGATAATATCATTGGGAAGGGCGGGGGAGAGGGAGAGAGAGGGAGAGAGGGAGAGGAGAGGGAGGGAGGGAGAGGGAGAGAGAGAGGGGAGAGAGAGAGAGAGAGGGAGAGAGAGAGAGAGAGATAGAAATATTGTTTTGCTGGGATGAGTGTAAAAAAAAAGGAAACAAATAATTCTTGCTTGGTTTTGTTTATGAAAAGGTCGCAGCATAATGATTCGTCTTTTTTGACATGTCAGTAGGTTCACCACTTAAAGTACATTTGTACAACTGAGCAATGATGGAGAGCATAGTCAACACAGTTTCTGTGTTCGACCTGCAGGCGTAATGTGGTTGGATGCTACCGAAGCCGTTCGGAAAATTTTTTTTGGGTTTCCCAAGGCAAGGTCTCGTGGAGAGATTGTGTGTTCCCTTGACAAAAGTGCCTAGTGATAGAATCAGACAAGGTAGATTAGAGCCAACATTTGGGACAGTGGTGCAGTGGCCATAGTTGGTGGCCTAGTGGGCTGTACGTTAGAAAGAGACAGAAAATGACCTATCTAGTATTATCAATAGCTAGAATCAAACGATGCCCAAATATCAAATAAGCAATGCTGTGCTATTAATAAATATCACCCTTAGCTTGAGGGTATAGATTCAACTCGTGAGTTCAATGAGGTCACGGTTGTGTTCATTTTACCCCATCATCCCAGCCCCACACACACACTATACCAGCCGATATATGTTAGATTGTAATAGTGATCCACCACAGCGAATGACTAATAGTCTTTGGTCTTGAAGAATTTGTTTTATCCCTTAATTGTAACACTAAACATATCGCTATCTCTGGGCTCCCCCTTCCCTCCCCTCCCTCTTCTGCGCCCCGGGGATCCGCTATACTATAAAGTGTATGTCATCATGTCGCAGTATCCTCATTTATGTTATTGAAGAGAATCAGACGTTAATAACTAGCGTGTCTGATATGAAGAGTCATCAAGTGTCACCAAGGATACGGAAACAAGTTTTGGCCGGGGGGGGGGAGGTAGTAGGTAGATATATATATATATATATATATATATATATATATATGTATTAGACTAACCCCTTTACCTAAATTGTTCATATTTCAAATTCAGCTACCCCAACCTGTACTTCATTCTACCTCTCCCCCCCCCATTCATCATTGAACATGTCCCCTCCACCCCTCTCCAACCTCATCATCAGGCTGTTCAGCCAATCCTTTCCACCAACATATTCGTTGTAAGTTACATCATGATAGTTTTTCTTTCTTTTCATTCTTTTAAATGTTGAAATCTGTTGTAAAGTTTAATTCACTGTCAATGCACGGGGAGGGCATTTTCTTGACACTGTGACACAGTTTTGTAAAGTGGTGGTGTCTGTGTGTATGTGGCCATGTCTTCGCGTGCGTGTATGTGTGTATTTGTGTGTGTGTGCTAAATTTATAACCGTGTCACATCGGTGATTTGTTTTGTTGTGTTTGCCCCGCCACCTCCAGCAGCAGACGTGAAAACGGAAAAGTTGGACAACAGACAGTGATGTTACCACCACCGAACACTGGTTTCTGTTTGGGTTTCATTCTTTACACTCGAATATGTGTGTGTGTGTGTTTGTGTGTGTGTGTGTGTGTGCTGATAGACGTGTAATATTTACATAGATATAGATAGATTAAAAGATTCAGTTCATGGATAGATACACATGTAGACAGATGCTTACTGCAGCTTTAGTTATTTTTAAAGTGTTTGTGTGAATCCATACTGTGTTGAAGAGTTACACTTTTGTGTGTGTGTGTGGTCGAGTTGTTACTGACCATAAAGACAGAACTGCCCAGATGACCATAGCATACGTGTTTTCATTTATGGACATATCCCGCTGACCTATTCGCTTTTGTTGCCTTTCATTGTGAGGATTACTATAAAAATACAAAAACAAAAAAAGATCTTCATATCCGTGGATTATTTGAGTAGATTTGTATATCTTTCACTGGATTGCAGAATTAAGGTCAGTATAATAATTTCAATAGTTTTATAATGTAACCTGGTCTTTAACTGTGGTGGCTAATTGAGGCAAGTAGATCACTAGATGCGGATCTTGGGTTATTTTGCTTGCTGCAGTCGTCCATGTAATTGAACTTTTTGTTAAAAAAAAGTTCTTGATTTTTCTTTTCCACTTAGTTTGATCTATATTTTTTATAATATATGTATATACATACATACATACAAAATGGGGATGAAAGAGAGAATAGGTGTTATTAAATGAAGTATTACCGGTACGTAATTACACACACACACACACACACACACACACAAAATTCGCTACCAACTGTAGACTAGTTTGAGGACCGATACTTTTGAGGACCACTGATTAATGTTAATGTTGGAGTCACCTGTTTAGTTTTTCACCATCCCTGTACACTGTCTTTGTACACTATTTTCCCATACTGTCTTTGCACACTATTTTTTTACACTGTCTTTGTTACACTATTTTCGTATACTGTCTTTGCACACCTTCTTTGAACACTCTTTGTACATAGTCTTTGAAAACCGTCTTTGTACACTATGTTCGTACACTGTTTTCGTACACTGTCTTTGTACACTATTTTCGTACACTGTTTTTGTACACTGTCTTTTTACACAATCTTTGAACACTGTCTTTGTTAACTATTTTCGTATACTGTCTTTGCGCACCTTATTTGAACACAGTCTCTGTA
>JAGDYQ010000115.1:2747895-2801148 GCA_021962125.1 Bulinus truncatus
GGATACATCGACAGGCAGGAAGAGAAATAGAGAGATACATAGATATGTAGATAGGTACGTAGACAGATAGACAGATAGATAGGCAGATAAATATATAGTTATATTGGCAGACATCTAGATAGACAGATAGATAGATAGATAGATAGATAGATAGATAGATAGATAGATAGATAGATAGATAGATAGATAGATAGATAGATAGATAGATAGATAGATAGATAGATATATAGATAGATAGATAGATAGATAGATAGATAGATAGATAGATAGATAGATAGATAGATAGATAGATAGATAGATAGATAGATAGATAGATAGATAGATAGATAGATAGATAGATAGATAGAATGAAGATGATTACTCTATTACACAGTGTACTTTTAAACTTATAAACTTTTATTTTAAACTATATACAATTATAATTCAACTGTTTTTGTTTAGTTTATAAACATTGATAATACCTTTTCAGGTTTTACATTCATCCAAAAAAAAAAAATGTTTTCCTCACTTTAGATGCATCAAATCAGTTATGTTTAATAGAGTTTTTTAAAAAAAAGTTAAAATTGTAGCAAGATGATCTATATGTGTAACAGATGAACACATTCATTCCCAAACACATATGCAACATTATATAAAAAAAATGTTAAACCCCTTACCTTTTCTTATGAAACGATAACTTCTTGACCTTCAATTTTCTCGGGACACCCGTCTTGGGGATACTTTGGGCTCCTTTCTTCTCCATGTTTGAAATATCCTCCAGGTATAGGGCGTTCTCGATGAAGAGAGAATTGAAGCTGTCTGTGGATAGATCCATTTTAGTAGTCTCGGATTTCTGACGCTTCCCTGGCTGCCTGTCCTGTTTTTGGCTGACCGTCCAGGAGGGCGTTGGTAGAAAGCTGGACGCATCACTGTGGCCCTCTTTATGGACATTAGCCATTGGAGGTGGTCTGACACTCTCCAGCACGCCCCCTTCTTTGCCGCCGGCCGCAACTTCTAGCTTTTTAACGACGTCCGTTGTCGAGCGTGCTTCTCGTTTGTGGGTCTTAATGATCCGATTGTGTTCATGGGTCTTTGCCGCGTTGAGGCTTTCGTAGAGTTCCTGCAGCTTGGACACTTCAAGGCGTTTATTTTCTCTCTGTCTTTCATCAGTTGGGGTGCTGTTAAGTTGCATGTCCAGTTGGTCGCAAAGAGGAGGAGCGTCCCCATCGGGGCTCCGTTTCGACGCCGAGGTGGACGTTTTAGAACGCCACAACGACCCGTCCGGGGTCGACTGGGTCGTCGCAGGAACGGGCTCGACCTTTTCAGGGCTGTGTGCGACGAACCTTCCTTTGCTCCTGTGATTGCAGGTGGAGTCCAGGCTGCATTCCTGGATGTTCTGCAGCGAAGGCAGCGCCGTAGCGAGGCTGTCCTGAGACACGCTCGTCGCGGCGCTGTGATGTGATCCTTCGGGGATGGGACATGCAGCTGGACAGTTCTGAGACACGCTGGAGTGGACGCTGATGGCGCTTAGGCTATCCAGGGTCATGTGCGACACGCCGCTGATTCGTGATTCGTCCGAGTGGACGGATGATTCTGGGGACTTCATGGGGGCTAAGCAGCCCTCACGCAAAGAAAATTCCTGGCTGAGATTATGAATTGTAGCTGACGTGGAGTCCTCGAGGGATCCGCTGTCCACGGCCCTGACACTCTCGTCACCGTCAAGATTCATGATGGTAGTCGTGTCTTCAGCGAGTGACGAATGCACGCTCTCGGAAGCCCTGCTGTGATCGTCGCAGTCACGACTTGAAGAGTCAGCGTTTGCCAGGTAATCTGCCACTTTTTGGGTATAGTTGGGCGTTTCGTTTATAGATTCTGTAGGTAGTTCATTTATCTCAGGATTGGCGTGGCCCCTCGCGAATGTTTCTTCTTCGACTTTATCGATTCCTTTAACCATCTCGGCAATTTTTCCGTGCACTGAGCAGCGGCGCTCTGTTTGACGGCAGAATGAAATGCCTGAATTCTCCCCACATTGGGACCGTTTCCCCTGTTCCTCGTCGGTAGTAACTGCAACACACGATGTGGCGTGAAACCGTGCTATTATGTCTGCAGCAGTGCTCCGCCCATCTCTTTCCGACGCATTCTCCTGGGCGACAATAACGGCCACTGGCACCTCATTGTTAGCACAGTCAGTCAGTCTGTCGTGATCACGCAGCATATAGATGTCACTGTCTGTAAGCCCCTTGTTGTCCAGCAGGGTCATCTCGCGGTCAGTGTCACATTCCGTGACATCTTTGTCCATAACGTTCTGCACCAGGTAGCCAGGAGTAATGTCTTCAATGATCTCATGCGTGCTGCTGGAATCGTCAAAACTTTCAGCAGGCGAAATGTCTTTCTTTTCTATTTCCTCCACTCCCCCAAGATCGATGGGGGAAGAATGATTCCATTTCTCTGTAGGATTATTTTTCTTGATTTCAAGATCATTGAAATCTTCACCAATGTCACTCTTTACTTTTAATGTGACATCTTGTGTGATTTTGGGCTTCTTGATCTGCACGCAAAAACTTTGGCAGTCCGTCCCTGTATCCTGGTGGTCTACCTTCTGCACAGACTCTGACTCTGTTAGGGGAATACAGATCATTGGCTCAAAGTCTATTTTTCTCACGTTCACGGGCGGCTCCGGGGCTTTACCGTTCTCAGAATTAGGATCCATGGATGGCGTCAACAGATTGATTTCCCCAGGGGACGCTGTCACCCTCCTGCAGTGTTTCAGCTTCGGAGATGCAATCTCATCGACTTCCGATCCAGCGTTTTCAGGCACGATTTCTTCTTCGCGAGGAAGAAATATCGCATCCTCGTGATCCTCAAAGTTCGTCGTCACCCTAAACTGCGGTTCTTCACTGGCAGCATTTCCGACGCCGTCAGGGCAGGTGACAGGCGGGTCTCTCACCCCTGACACCCAGAGGCTGGCCGACTCGAGGTCGATGTAGGCGGACGTCATGAGCGATTTGGCGACGTCTCTTGCCTCGTCGATCGATGCCACCTTTATGCAGCATTGCTTTATCTGAGTGGTCTGGTGGGTGATCGACTGGGGGATTAAGGTTTCCTTGCGCAGCATGTGTTGGGAACCAGTCTTGTTCCCGTTCTCGTTCACCAGCGTCATCTTCAAGTAATTTCCTGTGCAGACATTGAGGACACCTGATGGAAGGTGGCGGTCTGCACGCTGCGCACTATTAAGCGGCAGTGGATGAATGTTCCCGGTTATTTCTAGCTCAGGGTTGATTTGTGTCTCGATTTCTCGCACGGAAATGTCTTTCATGCTCTTTTGGTCTGCGAGTAAATTAACGCCAAGAATTTCCAAATCTGATGAAAGTTGAGACTTCTCCGTTGTTTCTAAGAAAGTTTTCGCCTTACGTGCAATAGCGTCTGTGTGAGAGGTTGTCTTCTTAGAAAATGGCAAGGCCATCTCTGGCACCGAATGTCTGGGACTGTGTACGTTCATCGGCCTGGGAGCTCTGGGTTCCGCGGAGCTGACCCTCCTGATGTTGGCGCTTCCCGTGTTTGACACTTGGGAGGTGAGCAGAGATTTGCTTTTGAGTAAGGAGAATCTTGAAAAATTCGGAACAATCTTTGGCTTTTTTGTGAAGCTCTTCATCTCCTGAATTTTCTGAAGCTGCTTTGTGGCCATGCAGATGATGCCCTCGTGCTCTTATTCCACGACTCGTTACTGCTGGCGGTGACGTTTGCCAGATTTTCCAAGAAGTTTGGGCCGCACTTGTCCGTGCTGTTCGTGGACGTGCCGTACAGAGGGGTGATCGTCAGTGACGCGCCGGCGTTGTGCTTCTCTTTAGCCCCACCCCCTGTTTTAGAGACGGCGGCGTCACTTCTATTAGGGGCCGAATGGAGTTTAACTTTACAGTTAACCTCCGCTTGGCATTTCACTGGAGCGACAGACTTTGAGCTATGCCTGAACCTCTTTTCCGGAGAGCTCCTTTCTTTACAAGCGGCGTTTGCCCCACTGAGGTCAAACGCTTTGTCTCTAGCCCCTGGCTTGACCAGTTTGGGACTCTGTCGCATTCGGTTGCTCTGCATCTTGGGGGCTTCCTTCTGCTGATCTACCGCCGCCGACTTAAGCCTGCTTACCTTTTCAGAATAGTTTTTTTCCGAAGCCAGAGAGGACTTGGACTTTGTGTAGGAAATTATCTTGGAGTCAGACAGACGCTGGGCTGTAGCCGGTGGCTCTTTATAAGGTTTCACATATGTCCCGAAAGCAACAGCTTGCCCTTGCTTTTTACACGACGACACTCTAGGGCTTATCCTAGGGGCCGATTTCGGCGCCTCCGAAGCTTTCACCGCCGGTTCTTGCGCCAGCACTGACTCCTTTCCTAGGTCGGCGTGGGTTTCAAGTTTGACCGACGGCCTGACCTTGGTGTTCGTTTCTTTGACCTTCCTTGTTACCAATGAGGCGTTCTTTTGTAGAGACGTGTCCCCAAGCGACCTCGCCACGTCCTTTGTATTCGTCGACCAGGGGGCCTTCACCTTAGGGGACAACTGACAAGCCTGGACGTTCTGAGCACGCACGTGCACTTTAAATAGGTCCGGGGATTTTCTCTTTGGTGCGACGAGGTTGCCCTGTGAGTTCTCCAGCCTCGTGCTCTGGCTCCTCACGTGGGTTGACGGCTTGGTGAAAGAGTGATCGTCGTCGGCCCGGTTGTTTTCGGCCCCCGTTGTTTCACTAGAACTCACCTTCCGGGCACCGCGCTTCAGCCTCTGCTGCTCACTGGCGGTTAACTCATCCAGGGGCCTTTTGACCCCTCCTTTCTCAGATGACATTCTCGAGCCCCTGCTGCTGACCGGTTGCTGGCGGTCGCTGGACGCCATCTTCGTGACATCACCCGTCGATCTTCTCGGGACAGTTGCATTTTCTTTTCTCCCCACTTCGTTGGGCTTACCTTCGCTAGAGGTATGCTGCTTACCAGTCCGGATGGAATGACAATCGCTGTTATTGCCCTCGGAACGCGTTTGAGGCGAATCAGTTCTAGCACACTGCGGCAATTTCGGTGCATTGAGGCAGTCATCGCTCTGCGGAGCGCTAAACTTTTCCGGTGATTGTTCGTCACAACCAATGTGTACCTCCAAATCATCTTTGGGCGTTGCGTCTCGAAGATCCGCATCATGGAATTCGGTGACGCTGGCACACAAGTTGTCCTCGGGGATGGGAGGAAACGACTCGCTGACAAAGTGGTCGGAAATGGTCGCCAAAGAGTCTAAGGACTCTAAAGGGTAGACCGCGGAGCTGTCGTTGGACTGATGGTCCCCGGAAGACAGGCTGTTGAAAATGTTGTTGGGCGTGCAGAGAGGCCTGGAGCTCCCGGTCGTCATGTCACTCTCGAAGAAGAAATCCACGGTATCCCGCCTGCTGGATTTTTTTTTCGCCCTCCCCGTCTTCAGCGACACGGGGCTGATCGCGTCGCTGGTCCTGCCGTACTTGTAATGCCTCATCGCCCACTCCTTCTGGTCAAAAGACATCCTCATCTTGTTCCCCTGGATGGACTTTCGCCGAGACGGCGACAGGGACTTGAAGCGGCTCCGTGTTCCAGAAGACTGCTTCGTCTTCATCTGCGACAACCTGCTGGGAGACAGCTTTCCGTGTCGCCTCTCCTCTCTCACCCTCCTCGTCAGCGACTCGTGCGCGTTTCTCGCGCTTCCCTTTTTCCTAGGCACCGCGACATCCTCTTCCTGCTCGGGCTGGCCACCAGATAACCTGGCCGGTGAAGCTGCATCCTGACGCCCCGAGTCGTCCCAAGCAACGTGCGCCTGCTTGACCGGCGATTTACGAGAGAGCCCTCTCGTCTTAGCCGGACGCTTCAGTTTTTTCTCGGAGTCTTTTGCCTGAATGTCCGTCTCGTCGCCCGAGGTCGGTATTTTTCGGGCCCCGGCGATCTTCTTCGCCTTCGGGGACGTTTTGTGAATTTTCGTGTTCCTGCTGGGCTGACAGTCCATTTTACCTCGATCAAAATCTCATTAGCCTCTGAACCCCACCCACCTCCGCTTGTCATCGGCACATGGATAGTTTCAACGGTCTTGTGTTATCGTACGACCTAAACTGTGACATTTTCCTTAAATTTGTGAAGATCCGATACTGTGGAGATTAAAAAAAAAGGCATTGATCAGGTTCGAATTATTAGGACACGTTTTAAACGTATAATACTGTTTTGTTGTAAAGCTATGTGCACTACTTGAGCTATAATATAATTGGGGGTGCGCATCAATCCTATTTTAATATTAGATGAAAGTGCTACACCATTATGGTTGTCTTTTACACTTGCATGACCAAAACCAGTAAAAAAAAAAACATCTTTCTTTTCGAAGAATAAACCTCGATTTTATTACAAATTTTTTTCCTAAGTCGGATAATCAAAAGTCCGGATAGTCAGAAGCCGGACAATAGTTATTGTTTTTTTTTTTTTTTTACATTTGTCTCATTTATTAGTTAGACAGTTTGGCTTATGTACGCACATTTACTTAACCTAACAAAACAATTACAATGGGTGCATGGTTTGAATACCAGCCACAGTCAACAAGAGACGCAACCGATGACCGTGAACTTTTTAAAACTTCAGACTTAACGCGGTCAAAAAAAAAACATAAAACTGCCAAACTCGGTTTCAACGGTTTGAATTGTTCTGAGTTGGTAACGTAGCCACACTCATTGAGTTTAGTTCTGTTCAACTATTCAGGGGAATTCGCCAGTGCATGAATGCACTATAAGCTTATAGGAATTAGGCAATAAACAAAGCCAAAAATTTAATTACTTTTTTTTTTAATGAACGTAGAGGCGAAATAAAGAAAATAGAATTTAAAATAAATTAAAAGAGTTAAAAAAAATCCCTGCAATTTTCACTGACCAGCCATGAGCCATTAAATGGTTTTTACTTCAGTTGAGTGGTAGATGTCACAACGCTGTACATGAAACTGACTGTCCAACTTCATATGAGGGGTGTGTCCACAGCTATGAGCTGAATGTTTTAGGAGGACACATTTTTTTGGTTTATTAGCTCACTCAGCCCTTGGACACATAAACGTACACAGGTAGACAGACACAAGCACGGGCAACACAAACAGTTTTTCGCTCAGATGAACAATATTTTGAAAAGCTTTCATCCAGCTACAACAGTTAAAATTGTAAATTGTAATTCTAATAATAGTACTTCTAGCCTCGATAATTCTACAAAAGTTACTTCCAGCTAAAGTACCTCTAGTTATAGTACTTCTAGCCTCGATAATTCTACGTAAGCTACTTCCAGCTACAGTACTTCTAATTATAGTACTTCTAGCCTCAATAATTCATAAGCTACTTCCAACTACAGTACTTCTAATTATAGTACTTCTAGCATCAGTAGTTCTACATAAGGTACTTCCATGTACAATAATTCTAGCTAATAGTACAATAATTCTAGCTAATAGTACTTCCAAGTTTTCCAACTATAGTGTATCTCCTAATCGTAGGGACTATTTAACTTTAAATATCACACCAATAACCATGCCAGTTATGTATATAAAATATAACTTAGTATTAGTTTATTATATAGTCAAATACATATAGCTCACAGTGAGCTTACTAAATATTTAATTGTAGTTAAAACTTTAACTCTCAACTAAAAATCGTTAAATGAAATTGAATAAACTTTTTTTGTTTCTATTTTCGAACCCTGTTTTGTATAATAACATTTTTTTTTACAAATTGACGGAACATTGATTAAATCAAATATAAGTATAGGAAATGACTATGCGTTGAGCGAGTTCATCATGGGAACAAATCAGATCCTACATGTAAGAAATCAGACTTTGTATTTGTAAAACTGAATTTACTGTGTAAATGTTGGCTCCAATTATTTTTTTAATAACATTTCAATACAAAAGCAAAAATTTTCTTCACTCTTTACTTTCTAAAGAGAAAAATCTGGCAATAGAAGGTTTCATCAGTCATGCCGCAACTATGAGCTGTTAATGCACGCGCAGCTTCAGTAAAAAAAATTATGCAGGACTTGGGACTGTTCCATTACACTTTATAAATGTTTCGGCCAATTTAGGGGGAAACATGCCACACTTTCTACAAGCAACTAAAACAAAATTGACTGAAACGTTTTAGTTGGTGAATACAATTTTTTAGTATCACTACACTCTTAGCCAAACTTTGCTCACCAGTTAATTTGTGCTTATAACTAGTAAAGTAAAGTTCCCTTAACCCTAACGGGCCATCGGGGCAGATGATGTGTAGAATTCATCTGTTTCTATAACCTCGGCATATGAAGGGGTTGTGTGGTTAGCACAACGCCCAGCCGCCTTTACTTCCCCAACTTAAAGTCAGGTACCCATTTAAAGCTGGGAGGACTTTGAAACGCATTTCACCTGGACAAATTCCACATGGTTCTCACCCAGGATCGAACCCAGGACTCTCAGGTCGACAATAGAGTATCTACACCACTCGGCCACCCGTCCCACGCTTATAACTAAAGAATAACAAAAAAGTCCTTTCAACTTTTAGTTAGTAACTTTTTTGGTTAACTTTTGCACATCACTGCTTACGCATGCGTAAAATAGTCTACGTGTTAATTTTAAATCAAAGATAAAATACACTTTAATTAATATAATTTAAAAAAAAACAACTATATACTTTGACTGACCTGATGTACTAAAATGAACTACATTATCTGATGAAGATGATGTCCAGTAGTTGGTGATTTCTATAATAATGCAAAAAGTAGTCCTATTTCCTATGATACTTAGCTCCAATCTAAGATTGTTTCTTTCGTTTTCAAAGATCAGTTGCTGTTTTGATTTGTTAGATTTCGCTCAACAATCTGACCTGATGATGATGGAATGAAAGTCCGGCTTGTTGATGATGTCATGACAGGTTTCTTCACTGACCTTTGGTCAACTGGTCGGGATTGACGTGGAAATAAAACAAGGAACAAGGAAAACAAAAAATTAAAATACATCAGTAGTTAATAAGTGTGTTGTGTGTGTGTGTCGTGGGTGTTGTGTGTGACGTGATTGCATGTGCTATGTTTTGTGTGACGTGATTGTATGTTTGTGTGTTGTGTGTGACGTAATTGTATGTACTGTGTGTTGTGTTTAATTGTGTTACGGTGTGTATTGCATGACGTGTATATGTTTAATTTGGTGTGTGATGTGTGTATGTGTGTGTATATATATATATATATATATATATATATATATATATTTGTGTGTTGGGGTTTCTATATGCGCTGTCGAACTGTAATGCCCGGCGTTGCCCGGAAAAAACAAAATTAAAATAATTGAAATAATGCATACACTATTGGCAAAAATCGAAACTAAAACGGTTTTACTGCGCAGGCGTTACAGAGACCTATATTACATTTCATTTAACAATGTTCTACAAATAAATAAGTCAGTGAATATTATAATAACCACCATTATATTTAGACAGAGTAAAAATAACCCAAAATCATGTACATGTAACAAATCAGAGTTATACATACATAGTTGTAATAATAACCCAAAATCATGTACATGTAACAAATCAGAGTTATACATACATAGTTCACAAAAATATACGCTTCGTATGGTTAAGTTGCTGACTCGCGGGCTGATGCGGATCTTCTTTAGCGTTACCATAAAAAATTTCAAGTCATTTAAACAGCTAAATTTCAGCAATGCGGACGCGCGAACTGACTGCGGACCAATGTTGTAAGATTCTGCGGACGCGAACGCGGATCATTGATAGAAATCCGCGGACGGACGCGGACGCAAAATGACCCGGTGTACAAAACATTAATGTAAAGATAGGCGTTCACTGAAATGAGTTGTAACGGTTTTAAATATTGTATCTATGAAGCGATGATCATTGTTTTTTGTGTGTTTGTATTTGTATGTGTGTGTGTGTGTGTGTGTGTGTGTGTGGTGGAGTTATGGGGATGTCTGTGAGTGATATAATATGTGCAGTTTTTAGTGATATGCCTGTGGTGTGTTTCTCTGCATGTGCGCATGTTACAATGCTGGCCAAAAGCCTGTGGTGTGTTTCTCTGCATGTGCGCATGTTACAATGCTGGCCAATCTCCCAAAAAAAAAATAATAAAACTGAGATTTTTGTTTATTTGTTAAAACATTAATAGTTCAACGCGTCCAATAGTTGGTTTCCAGCATGCACTTTACATTAACATATCAATCACACAATTTTACTGTGAAAACTTTTTTTTATTTCCAAGTCACTTCATAAATCACCTACTTGAACTGGATTGTCCAGTATTTACAATACTGCATTTTTAAATAAGAAACGTTATTTGAAACACTCAGATCACCCACGTGATACATACAGTTCTAACCGTGAAGAAATAAAGAACACTCAATTGGAAGAAGTTACGGAAAGTACGGGGGGGGAGGGGGGGGGAGAGAGCGAAAGAGAAAGAGACCATCAAACCAGCCATGCACCACTGTGGTCACGTGTGACACATTCATAGGATCATTTGGATGATCGGGGGTTGGGGGGGGGATTTAGCCGTGCCACAGAGCGTGATGTAACATTATAACAAGCTTGTGCCTTTATACTGAACAATGGGATAACAACAACAACAACAAACACAACAACAACACCACCAACAACAACAGCAACAACAGCAACAGCACACTTTACTGGGCCCGTCTTTTATAGTTTATTTATTTCATCGTCTTTGTAAAGGTGAAGACGCCGCAGGGGTTGAATGGGTCTCTTGAGGTCTCGCTATATACATATATATATATATATATATATATATATATATATATATATATATATATATATATATATGGGTGTGTTTAGTTACAGATGTAATAGACAGATAGGTCTAATTAACTTTCAGTCTCTCTACCCTCTCCCCAAACCCTCCAGTGTGTTCCAGTAGTTAAAACTCCTGAATCACCGACGTATATAACAATAACATATAGGCATGAGCAGCCAATTAGCGTTGGGCTGTATACTCCTGAGTTTCCCGGGCCGAGTGTGCGGGTAATGGCGGGAGAGGGAAAACTTGGAGGGGGGAGAAGGGAGTGGCATGCATTAGGATGGCACTTCTTCTAGAAAACTATTTAGCAGTAAAGTAGTGGTTTCTTTTTTATTAGTTTTAAATATAATTGTTTCCAGATTTAGCCCGTCAGCAATTTTGTTTTAATTTGTGTTATTTAATTATTATTGAGTGTAATACATATTGTTTGGACACTGGACTCACTGGTGTGAGCCTAGTAATTGAAGGAGAGGCCAGAACTAGACGGATTGTATGAATGATCTCATTTTTGTTTTAAATTACTGTAAATTAGCTTGGCGGTATTTAGGCGAGTAAATTAAACCAGCCAGTTTGGAATTATTTTGGGCGGTTTTTTATTAAGAAGTTATGAGGCTTAAGTACAATAAAAAAAAACAACTGGCAAAAGTCTGCCCTGATGAATCATGACCAACAATCAATTCAGGGGGACAACAACGCGCTAACAGATCAATCAAAGTTTTTTGTATTTATTCTCTACCATTCAAAACAAATAAAACACCAGCTGTTATTCCGTGAGTCAATGAATTTCTCCCAACCTCAAACCGGACTGCGTTTAATGAGCTGTGTACATTATTTTTACCTAATGAATGGCGCACAGATGGCTATTGATGGGTGTCGACATGAAGGTCTTGCCCGCATTCTGTATGATTTATATTCTGTGATGCCAACAAATGAGGTCGATGATGATATTTATGACATAAGAATGTGCAACATGGGAATAAATATGCAATCCAAAAGGTTGAAACCAGGGCTCGATTTACCGCCGGAGATGCCCGGCACTGGTTTTTTTGTCTTAAATCGAGCACTGTTTGAAACACCATGCGAGTGCCGGTGGCTACGAATAGTAGAGGGACCCCCGCAAAGCCCAACTTCTTACCACCAAAACCCAACTTTAAAAAAAACCATTTAGATGTCTCCTTTCATTTAAAAAAGCCCCGTTTCTCTTCCGCGCCAGTGGCTTAGACAGTGTCGAACCGAGGGATTTGGGGGCCCGGGAGGGGGCTGGCTTGGCCTCTTTGGGGGCACCTGTACTTTGACATTCGACACCATGACATGAAATAATGTACTAAATATTTAATGTCAAAAAATCTGGGTCCCCCTCAAGCTGTGGTCCGGGGGCACTTTCGAATTTCGACCCCCCCTCCCATCCCCCTAGGTACGCCTCTGGGCCCAGACCGAAGTTAGTCCGCCTCTGCAAACGACAATTTTTCTTGAAGTGAGGATTTGATTTACCAGCAAGCACCTACGGCAACGATATTTCGGCATGGAGTAAATGAATGATTATATAATTAGTTAATCATAAAGATTTAGTTAAAAAAAAAAAAAAGAAAACTTAGTGAAGATGCATGTATCAATAACCATGAGAGTTGAAGAAGATTTTTTACGTAATTCTATAAAGCCATACACAAGTAGGTCATGGAGAGTAATCTAGGTCAACGTGACTAATTCTCCATAAAAAAAAAACAACAACAAAAAAATGATCGTATCTATTTATTAATACACCAACAGCTTGAATCTTTCACTGTCTCATACCGCACGCACGCAAATATACACACACACACACACACACACACACACATACACATATATTCATACACACACACAAGACTAGCACAGATACAAAGACAAGCGCACATGGAATATTTCATAGATCCACCACCCCCTCCCCTCACAACCCAGATCTGACCTTAAAAAAAAAAAAACAGAGCAGGGCATTGAAAAAACAACCACAACCCCACCCCAACGTATATCAGGTACGGTCCATTCAACAGCCAGCTGACATTCCAGCTCGGTCTACAGCCATCCAGAGTTCTCCAACGTACCCCTCTGGAGCTTCTTCTCCTTTTCCTCTTCCTAACAACAGACACAAAAAATATAGGGAGGCAAACACATGTACAGTGCCGACAGTGGCAGTACGCCCGATCCTCCCCCCCCCCTCCCATCCCAAGCCAGTTGTCTAGTACGGATAACTAAAGCAAACGTTAACCGTGTGGGGGGAGGGGGGTCAGATGTAATTGAGTTCACCTTTTTCAGCAGCCATTGCGATTCCATGGGATTATGTGGCCAGTCCAATCTCCAGCCGCATTTACTTTCTTTAACAACTGTCAATTATCTATTTGGAATGAGTGGTGTGTGTGTGTGTGTGTGTGTGTGTGATGTCCCTGTAATGATGAGATGAAATCTCCTAGATCCTATAAACCAGTAACGGGACGGTTTTTGCAGTGCCCTTCTTTCATCCCCACCAGAGCCGATACTGCAATGGCCATGGAGGCACCACGGAAGACATATTGGGAACCTGAGCCAAGACCTGAAAAATTTCCTTGGTACTACCGGAGATCGAACCAGGTACTTTCAGGTCGACAGTCGAGCGCTTTGGCGCACGACCATCCGTCCCCGGATTGAGTGGTGTGGACGGGCCCTGGATGCTACCAGTTGAAAGTCAACATGTCACCGAAAAAAAATAAATAATAATAATAAATTCCAAGTCAATCTAGTTCTTGGCCACATTTCAAAGTAAAGGTGACTTGGAATTACTCTAGCCCTACAGTCCCTTAATATTATTCCGTGGTTTCAGAAACAGATTAATTCTACACTTTATCAAACCCGTTGAGCCCTTCGGGGGCTTAGGGAAATTGTTGTTTTTTTTTGCCCCATCCCCTCTACCCCTGACCATAGTAAAAGCTTATCTCACCCCCCCCCCTACAACAGATGCAGTTTTTTTTTTTAAAATTCCGTTCATCCTGTTAGTTTCTAAGCAAATGCCTATAGATCAAAGAAGATAATGTACTAAAGATCAAGGAAAGATAGTGCACTTTGTAAAATTTTTGTGCTTGAAAAATTTACCAGATATGGAGTAGGGCCATGAGAAAGATAAAGAGCGATGGCGTAATAGATATCATAAAACCACAAACCATGTCCTGGCGTTTGAAACATTACACCTGGAGCCCCCATAAAAAGACAGAAACTTCCTGCGTGACACCTGAGCGACCAAGTAGAAGAAGACATCCATTTATCCACCCACATCTCCTCCCACACACACACACACACCCACACGTCCAGAGAAGATAACATTAACAGGATGCACATGTCTACTGAACAGTGTCGGGCAGTTAAATGATACGGTACACTTGAGGGGAGACAACACGTGGGCATACTGACTAGGGCAGAAGTGGTGGGTAACACATACTTTTGTAAATGGTAGGTTAAGGAAGCGCCACTGTTCCCGTGGGAGGTTAAGGGGGTTGGGGGGGTGTATAATTTTGTGCCTTAGTAGCATTTACAGTGATAGAATATGATACCATCGTTAATTTCAAGAAATGCAATACACAGTGCAGGATTAACCGTTAGGCCAATAAAGTTTTCTGTCTTAGGCCCTGAACAAAAAATCGGCCTTTTTTTTTACCGACTTTCAATTCTTGCTTTGTACAAGAAAACGGACAAAAATCGGGGAAAAAAATATTGCATCTTCTGTAAACAGACATGCGCCCACTGTATGAAACATAGAGGGTAAATTTAACCATGACCTGAAAAAGAAATACATTGGTTCTCACCGGAGATCGAACCTGGGACTCTAAGGTCAACAGTCGCTCGGCCATATGTCCCGTCCTCAGTCAAGACCGTTGACAGATTTACTTTTCATTTTGTTGGATAAATTAGGCCCTTTAAGGTTACAGGCAAACATAGTGTACAAAGACAGTGTTCAAAGATTGTCTACAAAGACAGTGTTCAAAGATTGTCTACAAAAACAGTGTTCAAAGATTGTGTACAAAGACAGTGTACAAAGTTAGTGTACAGAGACTGTGTTCAAATAAGGTGCGCAAAGACAGTATACGAAAATAGTTAACAAAGACAGTGTTCAAAGATTGTGTAAAAAGACAGTGTACAAAAACAGTGTACGAAAATAGTGTACAAAGACAGTGTACGAAAACAGTGTACGAACATAGTGTACAAAGACGGTTTTCAAAGACTATGTACAAAGAGTGTTCAAAGAAGGTGTGCAAAGACAGTATACGAAAATAGTGTAACAAAGACAGTGTAAAAAAATAGTGTGCAAAGACAGTATGGGAAAATAGTGTACAAAGACAGTGTACAGGGATGGTGAAAAACTAAACAGGTGACTCCAACATTAACATTAATCAGTGGTCCTCAAAAGTATCGGTCCTCAAACTAGTCTACAGTTGGTAGCGAATTTTGTGTGTGTGTGTGTGTGTGTGTGTGTGTAATTACGTACCGGTAATACTTCATTTAATAACACCTATTCTCTCTTTCATCCCCATTTTGTATGTATGTATGTATATACATATATTATAAAATATGATCAAAACTAAGTGAAAAGAAAAAACTAAACCTTTTTTTTAACAAAAAGTTCAATTACATGGACGACTGCAGCAAGCAAAATAACCCAAGATCCGCATCTAGTGATCTACTTGCCTCAATTAGCCACCACAGTTAAAGACCAGGTTACATTATAAAACTATTGAAATTATTATACTGACCTTAATTCTGCAATCCAGTGAAAGATATACAAATCTACTCAAATAATCCACGGATATGAAGATCTTTTTTTGTTTTTGTATTTTTATAGTAATCCTCACAATGAAAGGCAACAAAAGCGAATAGGTCAGCGGGATATGTCCATAAATGAAAACACGTATGCTATGGTCATCTGGGCAGTTCTGTCTTTATGGTCAGTAACAACTCGACCACACACACACACAAAAGTGTAACTCTTCAACACAGTATGGATTCACACAAACACTTTAAAAATAACTAAAGCTGCAGTAAGCATCTGTCTACATGTGTATCTATCCATGAACTGAATCTTTTAATCTATCTATATCTATGTAAATATTACACGTCTATCAGCACACACACACACACACACAAACACACACACACACATATTCGAGTGTAAAGAATGAAACCCAAACAGAAACCAGTGTTCGGTGGTGGTAACATCACTGTCTGTCGTCCTGATTTTTTTGTTTTCACGTCTGCTGCTGGAGGTGGCGGCGGTAAACACAACAAAACAAATCACCGATGTGACACGGTTATAAATTTAGCACACACACACAAATACACACATACACGCACGCGAAGACATGGCCACATACACACAGACACCACCACTTTACAAAACTGTGTCACAGTGTCAAGAAAATGCCCTCCCCGTGCATTGACAGTGAATTAAACTTTACAACAGATTTCAACATTTAAAAGAATGAAAAGAAAGAAAAACTATCATGATGTAACTTACAACGAATATGTTGGTGGAAAGGATTGGCTGAACAGCTCGATGGGATGAGGGTTGGGAGAGGGGGTGGGAGGGGACATGTTCAATGATGAATGGGGGGGGGAGAGGTAGAATAAATAAGAGGTTGGGGTAGCTGAATTTGAACATGAACAATTGGGGGGAAGGGGGTAGGCTAATACATATATATATATATATATATATATATATATATATATCTACCTACTACCTCCCCCCCCCCGGCCAAAACTTGTTTCCCAGGCTTGGTGACACCAGACGACCTTTCATATCAGACACGCTAGTTATTAACGTCTGATTCTCTTCACTGAATACACGAGGATACTGCGACACAGATGACATACACGGATAGTATAGCGGATCCCCGGGGCGCAGAAGAGGGAGGGGGAGGGAAGGGGGAGTCCATATATAGCGATATGTTTAGTGTTACAATTAAGGGATAAAACAAATTCTTCAAGACCAAAGACTATTAGTCATTCGCTGTGGTGGATCACTATTACAATCTAACATATATCGGCTGGTATAGTGTGTGTGTGGGGCTGGGATGATGGGGTAAAATGAACACAACCGTGACCTCATTGAACTCACGAGTTGAATCTATACCCTCAAGCTAAGGGTGATATTTATTAATAGCACAGCATTGCTTATTTGATATTTGGGCATCGTTTGATTCTAGCTATTGATAATACTAGATAGGTCATTTTCAGAGCCTTTCTAACGTACAGCCCACTAGGCCACCAACTATGGCCACTGCACCACTGTCCCAGTTTCCGGTTCTAATCTACCCTGTCTGATTCTATCACTAGGCACTTTTGTCAAGGGAACACACAAATCTCTCCACGAGACTATGCCCTCGGAAACCCAAAAAAAAATTTTCCGAACGGCTTCGGTAGCATCCAACCACATTACGCCTGCAGGTCGAACACAGAAACTGTGTTGACTATGCTCTCCATCATTGCTCAGTTGTACAAATGTACTTTAAGTGGTGAACCTACTGACATGTCAAAAAAGACGAATCATTATGCTGCGACCTTTTCATAAACAAAACCAAGCAAGAATTATTTGTTTCCTTTTTTTTTACACTCATCCCAGCAAAACAATATTTCTATCTCTCTCTCCCTCTCTCTCTCTCCCTCTCTCTCTCCCCTCTCTCTCTCCCTCTCCCTCCCTCCCTCTCCCTCTCTCTCCCTCTCTCCCTCTCTCTCCCTCTCCCCCCGCCCTTCCCAATGATATTATCCTAACCAGTGGTACCCACCACACCACGAACACAGTCGTATTTAACTGACTATTTAACAACAACAACAACAAATAAAAACCCCGTTTTCATAAATCCGACCAGTGGGACATAATATATCGGGTCACGGTGACATGTCAAACCAGATCACACACCGAAATGATGGATGAATACGATGTGCCTCCAGCTGAAGATGTGCCTAGTATATATATGTATAAACTTGTATAGATCTGTAGAAGTAATACAGACGACTGAAGTGGGGGGAAATTGGATGTGGGGGGTAGAGGCAGGCACGGCCGAGAGGGGGGTCAGGGAGTCATTTGCCAGGGGCCCGCACATTTGTGGGGCCCGGCCGCCCCTGACCATGTTAATTTTTTCACGACTCATTGTTTAATAAGGGGGCCCGCAATGATGTCCTGCCCCTGGGCCCCTTGTTGAGCTCTCGTCGCCCCAGGGTAGAAGATATAAAGAGGAGTGTGGCTGAGAGTTAAGTAAGATAGGATCCTATTGACGCAGGTAATTATATTTGGCTCAGGGGGACAGTGGGGACTGGCCCCTGACCACAACCACGCTCTCCCTGCCATGCTTCTGTGTCGCCAGGTCTGGACAAAAGAAAAAGAACAATTTCCTTTTTTTTCCTAAATCTGCACACTTCTATGTGCCTCACACACACATGATGTATTGTAAGTCTTCTTGGCTGACTCATTTAGTAAACACAAAGCTCATGAGATCAAATAGTGTAAACCTAATACACCACAAAGTTATGCCGTAGGAAAAAACTACAACTACACTTATCATTAAAGTTCTTTTTACTCCAGTTCTAGAACTCTTTTTACCATTTTTTCCTACCATCTTAATTGTATTCTTTTACTCTTTCTCTATTATTACTACGTTATAAAAAACAGTAATGATGGTAACATTTGTAAAAAAAAGTGTATTTTTAAAAAATTTTACTGATCCTGTCGTGAAGTCTAATCAGTGAATGCGATGAGTTTGCAGCCACTATTGAGAGAGTCTTAATACTGAACGCCCTCCATACTGAAGCCACACTCCATACTGACCACCCTTCCTAATTGACCACCCTCCTAATTATTACTTCCCCTTCATAATGACCACCCTCTACAGCCATCACTCCATACTGACCACCCTCCTTACTGACCACCCTCCATAATGACGAGCCACCCTCCATACTGACCACCCTCCTTACTGACCACCCTCCATAATGACCACCCTCTACTGACCACCTCCATACTGACCACCCTCCATATGACCACCCTCTACTGACCACCCTCCTTACTGACCACCCCTTCATATGCCCACCCTACTGACCAAATACCCTCAATACTGACCACCCTCCTTACTGACCACCCTCCATAATGACCACCTCTACTGACCACCCTCCTTACTGACCACCCTTCATAATGCCCACCCTCTACTGACCATCCTCCATACTGACCACCCTCCTTACCCTGACCACCCTCAATAATGACCACCCTCCATAATGACCACCCTCCTTACTGACCACCTCTCATAATGACCACCCTCCATACTGACCATAGCCGAGTATGTAGCGGACGTTGAGTAAATATACAGGGAGGACGCTGAGACTGGGAAAACCGTTCCCTGAGCAACACCCTAATCCACGAAACCCACGCGTAGTTCTAGTTAGGAGGCCACTATGGTCTGTAACAGTGGCTCTCATACTTTTGCGCTTCACGAATTATTATTATAACAAGTTTTGGTTTCCGCGACTCACCATAAAAAAATTTACGGTAAAATAGAGATATTTAATACTTCATGAATCATCCACAGTTTTCCCGCCTTTTTCTTTGCATATTTTCAAACTTAAATTATGTAGCACGATGAAAAGGACAAAACAAAATTGTAATTGAGCTTGTATAGATCCAAGATCCTCAAATTATAAATTAAACTGATGTCGCAACCCGTCTGAAATATCTCCGCGACCCAGGAGTAAATTGTGATCTATAGTGTGAGAACTACTGGTCTGTAACATAAAACAACAACAACAACACAGAATAGACTACAGTAATTCTCTGCAACTGTCTTTAACTTTGGATTAATTTCAATAACTCTAACCTTTTTATTTTTAAAAAAAAGTTAGGACTATAAGCTTCAATGTACATACATTTTGTCTACTTACAGATCTGGCATAGGTAAATATTGCCAACAGACTTGAACATACTTGAACCTTATTATTATTGAACATCTTCGGTGAACATTTGTTAAAAAAAAAAAGAAATAAGACACTTTCAATAGACTTCCTTTTGCAACGCACCGATAGTTGCAAGATCTATTTATCTTAACATTGTCTAATTTTAAACAATGCCCGCAGCGCAACGGCGCGTAGCATCATATTTCTTTAAATGTGTGGCAGACTTCACATGGAACAGGTTTTTTTATGAAATTGTCTGATTTTTGGCCAAGTTTGTATGGGAAATTTACAGGGGAAACAACTGTTATTGAAATAAAAGCAGTTATCTATGATGAGTTCTCCTTCTTGTTCAATAGTTGGCCTAGGAATGTGAGTCTAATAAAAATTCCTTTATAGGTTTAGGGACTGCACTCCCCAAATGTAGTTGACCCTGGAGTCCCCATATTCAGTTGGCCCTAAACCACCCAAATGTAATTGACCCTTTAGCCCCCATAAATATATTTTCCAAAGAGACCCCTCAAAAAATAACTGTTAAAATAAATGGACTCTTATATATAATACTCCCCCTCTAAAATATATCAATGATCTGCACTCAATAACAGTTTGATTTATTATCTAACGTCTTATTATTGATCGACGTGAGAAACTTGGGTTTGATCCTCGATGAGAACCGAAGAATTTTTTTCCAGGTGTAATTTTGAGCGTGTAAAAGTCGTCCCATAAGTCCACCCAGCTTTAATTGGGTGCCTGACTAAGTTGGGAAACTAAAGGCGGCTGGGCGTTGTGCTTACCACACAATCCCTTCATATGGCGAGGTTATAGAAACAGATGCATTCTACGCTTCATCTGCCCCGATGGCCCTTTAGGGCTAAGTGAACTTATTGCTTTATTAATTTTAAAATAAGGTACTGGGGGTTAATTATGTATATGGATCCACAAACCGTTATTAAGCCAAAGATGCCATTTCACAAAGAAACGCCAAGGGTGCTATGGCAGACTTTAGCACACCAATTTTCTCAAATTAACTTCTTTTCAAGTTTTCTTAAAATAAACTTTTGCACGTTTGAAACAGTTCAAATGTGGCAACGACAAAAAAAATTTGTAAGAAAAGCATTAGGATGTTGAAAACTTATTATTTTAAGATTTTGGATTAACGGCACTGAGATTTACTTACACTTTTTTCTGAAATAAAACCAAACATTTTGAACGTTGGGATGACGACTCGGTTATGTAGCCGCCTATTCGTACTGTACTGTGTTTCTTTACATTTTCACGCATCGCTCTCGGATGGTAAGTTGTACGAATAGCTATCAATGGTTTGAAATTATCATTATTATTTTTTGTTGCATCGTTGGTAAACTCTGAAAATGCCAAGCGGGGTTTGGTCTCGCAAATTGATGCCGCCCGGCAAAGACTGATCGCTGAGTGTCCCATTTTGTGGCAACGCCTGTTCTTAAGCGCATAAATCGTTCGCTTAATTTTTAAAAAATATTTTTTTATTGAGTTGGTTGATTTGTATTCCTACACCAGCATGCCCAATGGGTTGGTTCGGATCACAGTGTGAGAAATTATGTCACTGCAGCTTAAGACGTCCGACTGCGAAATGGGAAGTGTTCAATTTGTCAGGACTCGTACTTTGGTCCGGACTGTCAATACTGTAAGACTTTTGATTATTTGTGTATCTATCCAAACTGTCAATACCGTAAAACTTTTACCAGTAATTTATTTTTTAAAATTTCACTCATAGCACAAATGTTGTTTATTTGTGCTTCTTGTTTTAGCTTCGGCTCAGTGATCACATTGGTAAACTTGATGAACTCATTTTTTCGGCAGCCGTTATTAAATATAATTATAGAAAACATTTACGGGGTTTGGGTGTGTGTGTTGGGGGTGTGTGGTGGTGTGGAAGGGGTGGGGGGAGAGACACTTGATCCAGGGGCCACAAGGGGGCGCGGACAACTACCCTGACCTGGTTAGGTCAAACTCTTATAAAAACTAACACAAGATGGTGGGGTTTGATTTGATTTGAGCCCAAAAATTTTATTCTCTCTCTCTCTCTCTCTCTCTCTCTCTCTCTCTCTCTCTCTCTCTCTCACTCTCTCTCACCCCTTACATACACGTAAAGAAAACATAAAACTCATGTGACATGATCGATGCATTAAATCAATCCATCATCCAATCAGTTGACATACTACTACTGACCAACGTCCACCGGAACGACACTGTACATCCGGCCCAACAAATTCACCAACATCAGGATTGTCTTTGAAGTGCCATTTTTTTTCACCTGGTTGGAATTTATCCCCAGATGGTCAGTACATCACATTGGTGTATCGTCAATATATCACATTAGTGTCTCGTCAGCACATTATATTAGTGTGTCGTCAGCACATCACATTAGTATCACGTCAGTTGCATCATATTAGTGTGTCGTCAGCACCAATTATCATTATTAACTTTTTTACTACACTTTTATTTTAAGTATTTCATTTTTCACTTTTTCTTATTTTCATTTTGAACTTTTATTTTTTATATTTTTTTATGTAAGATAATATTTTGTAATTAAAATTACAGTAAAAATGTTATTTTAGATTGCATTAAATGGAGTTTTATCTTACAGAGCAATAGCGTTAGTTTTAGATTACAAAGAATGCTGTTTCAGATTAAATAGTAATGAATGTAGTTTTATGTTTACAAAACAATATATTTACATTTGGATTACATGAAATAAACGGTAACATTTGGTACCGTTAGATAACAGAAGAAAAATTCTCCAAGCGCGGTCGCCAATACTAAGGCACTACAAAGGTACACATTTTAAACAGACCTTCGTTTAGATGGTAAATTTACTGGGTTAATTTAAAAGTAAATACAACACGGAAATAAACTTCAAGTTAGCTTCGAAAAATGTTTCAAAAAATAATAATGGATCATTTCACTACACATAGAAACTTTATAAACGGCAATATGATACTTGATACTTTCATCACACACATAGAAACTTTATAAATGGCAATCTGATATTTGATACTTTACTACACGCATAGAAACTTTATAAATGGCAATGACTCTGATATTTGATACTTTCACTATACATAGAAACTTTATAAGTGGCAATATGATATTTGATACTTTCACTACTACATAGAAACTTTATAAATGGCAATATGATATTTGATACTTCACTACACATAGAAACTTTATAAATGGCAATATCGATATTTGATACTTTCACTACACATAGAAACTTTATAAATGGCGATATGATGTTTGATACTTTCACTATTCACATAGAAACTTTATAAATGGCAATATGATATTTGATACTTTCACTACACATAGAAACTTTATACTCTTTAATGGCTTAATATGATATTTGATGCTTTCACTACACATAAAAAACTTTATAAATGGCAATATGATATTTGATACTTTCATCACAACTAGAAACTTTATAAATGGCAATATGATATTTGATGCTTTCACTACTTACATAGAGACTTTATAAATGGCAATATGATATTTGATACTTTCACTACACATAGAAACTTTATAAATGGCAATATGATATTTGATGTCATTTCACTACACAGAGAAACTTTATAAATGGCAATATGATATTTGATACTTTCACTACACATAGAAACTTTATAAATGGCAATATGATATTTGATACTTTCATCACAACTAGAAACTTTATAAATGGCAATATGATATTTGATACTTTCATCACAACTAGAAACTTTATAAATGGCAATATGATATTTGATACTTTCACTACACATAGAAACTTTATAAATGGCAATATGATATTTGATACTTTCACTACACATAAAAACTTTATAAATGGCAATATGATATTTGATACTTTCATCACAACTAGAAACTTTATAAATGGCAATATGATATTTGATACTTTCACTACACATAGAAACTTTATAAATGGCAATATGATATTTGATACTTTCACTACACATAGAAACTTTATAAATGGCAATATGATATTTGATACTTTCACTACACATAGAAACTTTATAAATGGCAATATGATATTTGATACTTTCACTACACATAGAAACTTTATAAATGGCAATATGATATTTGATACTTTCACTACACATAGAAACTTTATAAATGGCAAACTAATGGCACGATTGCGGAGGGAACGGATTTTTAAAAAAAACTCCAAAAAAACAAAAACAACAACACAAATAGAACGTTGGATGTTCGAGTTTCAAGGCATGTTCGTCTTCTAACGTATTTGAATGTATTTAATTCGGTTTTCCAATAGTTTTTACATTGAAGTTTTCGGAATTTGAAAAAAAAGGGGCGGCATTTATAGTAAAGCGTTCGCTCCTGGGCTGCGGAGAAAAAAAAAGGTTATGTACGCAGCTGCAATAAATGTAAGTTAGATTACATTACACTGAATAGAGTTTAGTTTTACATTACATTCAATTAGAACATTACATTGAAATATTGAATAATGTTTAGTTGTCATTTCATTGTGGGACAGATGGCCGAGTTGTGTAGATGCTCGACTGCCGATCTGTTAGTCCCGGGTTCTACCCTCGATAAGAACCATGAGTATTTTTCCCAGGTCCCAGGGAAAGTCCACCAAGCTTTTTTAAATGGGTACCTGACTCTAATTTGAGGAAGTAAAGGCGGCGGATCGTTGTGCTAACCACTCAATCCCTTCGTGTTCCGAGTTATAGAAACATATGAATTCTACACTTCATCCGCCCCCGATGGTCCTTTAGGGTTACGGGAACTTTACTTTTTGCAATAAACTGAACGTAAATGTGTAAACGTAAATTCCTGTTTTGTCAGGCGGTGTAGACAACTTCACGACGTACCTGTCGTTCTACGGGGCCGATGGAGACCTGA
Source organism: Bulinus truncatus (assembly GCA_021962125.1). Lineage (NCBI taxonomy): Eukaryota > Metazoa > Mollusca > Gastropoda > Planorbidae > Bulinus > Bulinus truncatus. Next base: position 2,772,495 of record JAGDYQ010000115.1, read on the forward strand.
CCTGCCAGAACAAACTGATTCTGAAGAGGCCGGAGGAGGGCAAGATCATCGTCCGCTGCCAGCGGTATGTCCACGTGACTTCCATCGAGATTAACCTGACCACGGTCAGCACGTTCAACAACTTCCACATCAGCTCCGGTCAGTCTGTGTTGTTGTGGCCGTCACACACACACACACACACACACATAATTAACACACGAATAGACACACATGCAGAATTGACTTCTGTATGTGTTTCCTAACCCCCCCCCCCCCAACCCCCACCCCACTTGTCCGTGCCCACTGTTTCAGGCACGTCTTGATGATAAGTCTGGTGGTAACGAGGAAGGGCGTCGTCTTAGGGGCATAAAACATGCTAAACATCTGTGGGGTGGGGTGGGGGGGGAGGTCTAACCCTTTTTGAGGAGCCCCCCCTCCCAGTATTCCCTAAAACTTTCTGTTGGATGATTTCCAGTGATGGTGACATGGACACATTCTCTAACAATGGGGCAATGTAATTTTTGAGGGATGAAATACTAAAATTTCTTTTCTCCAATGAATCATTTTAATTTAACTCGATTCGGTTATTTAGTTTTATTTTTTTATATCTAAGAAATTTCTTGCAAAAATCTATTATTTCCTTTAAAACATTATTCCTCGTCGCTGTATCTATCATGTAGGCTTCACTCTGTGAACAATTCGTTTTTATTTTTTTTTTATATTGAAAATGAGATAAAATGTTAAATAAGGGGGCATACACATCTCACAATGGCACACGGGTGGGGAAATAGAGCAAAAGAGAAAAAAAAAAAGGTTTAGAAACATTGATTCGTATTTAAACCAGCAAAAAAAAATGCACTTGTGTGAATCAATATGTTTTTTTTTTAAAGCGGCTGGACTTGGCAAGGGGGCGGTTTGGGGGGGGGGGGAAGTTAATGAAATTGGTGAAAGGAGGAAAGAGTTAAACTCAATCTAACCCTTTTTTTAATATATAATTATCTTTTGCAGGGGTGAATTTCTCTTTGAAGAAACAGTTCTTCTCCGGGAGGAACTCCAAGGAACCGGAGTACGACCCCAGACATGTAGTGGACGGCAACAACAAGACGTGCTCCAGGTTCCACATGAGCAAATCTCGTCTGCCTTACTTTACCGTGCTCTTTCCTGAGCCCGTGTTTCTTCAGAGGATTGACATTCATGGGGGTGAGTACCGACACAGGACATTCACGGAGTGAGTACCGACACAGGACATTCACGGGGGTGAGTAACACAACAAGACATTGACGGGGGTGAATTTTTGGCGGTGGGGGGGGGGGGGTAAGTTGCTTCGGATTTTCGTGCGTTTCAGTTTTCTCGTAAGGTGACAAAAACCGAGATATGTCTGTGTGTACAAATTCAATCACTGACTTAGCCCAACCCCATCCCATGTATCTATCTATCTATCTATCTATCTATCTATCTTTCTGTCTATCTGTCTATCCATCAAATATATATTTTTCCCCCAGACCTGTCATCCAATCTTGACATGAACGTCACCATTCACTACGGGAAGGAGACGGACCAGCTGGGGAGTCAGACATACAGGCCCAGAGGGGACAACATCCACGAGTACGACCCGACACAGCTGAAGAAGGCCACCAAACTGACCATCACGGGCACGGATGACGACAAGACGTACATGACGCTGTGTGAAGTTTTTGCTTACTGAGGTGATGTCACCTAGTGTGGCGGTGTGTGTGCGCATGCGTAATACGGCGCTGCCAACTTGAATACTTTACATCCTGATGGAGATTTTTTTTTTAAAGTTTAGGTCAGCGGGATTGTTCTTTTAGATGGGCGAACAAAGTGTCCATCTGCCCCCCCTTCCCCCGCAATAATGATGTAGCGAGGGGTGGGCAAGAAGGCATCATGCCCCGGGCGCTACTCACAAATGGCGCCAAATGGTATATTTTACATACAATATTATATGGTTTTCCAAAAAGGGTGGGGGGGAGGGGGTCGCTAAAAAGGTATTGTCCCCCCGGGCGCGAGCTTGCCTCACTACGCCACTGCCCCCTCCCCCAACCACGCCGGCTCGACTCAAAGCGAAGACAAAGTAGGCTACCTCCAAGGCCACGATTCCTGCAATAGGGGTTGCCCCCACCCATTATACATTTTTACCGTACATAATGCTTTAAGGTCCTATTACAGTTACTTTCATAAGTCTCTTCTTATGGACTCTAGATATTCTCTGACCATAAACCCTACTCCCCCCCCCCCCAAAAAAAAACAACAAAAAAGAAGAAAAAAACAAACAAATTCTTTGGGAACCCAAACGGTTACTGTCAGGGTAAACTGAATAACGTTATACATTAACGTTATAAAACCGGTTTTTTACAATGTGATAATAACAATAACTAAATAGGTAAAACGATAATAAGCTGTCACGCGATGTTGTTCCCCCTACTGTGTCCATGCTACAGATTGCCTGCCCCCGTCGTATGGATCCCACTGCGAGGACATATGCAGCATCGGTTGTTTGGATCTGGCCTGCTACAACGACGGCGAGTGCTACGACTGCCTGCCCGGCATGAAGGGCACCTACTGTTTGGAATGTGAGTCACGTGACTAGACACAACACACACATACACTGTGACACATAGCCTAATTACACTACACCAGAGTACACATTAAGTAAACACAATATCAAAATCGCAATTTTCGACTCAGTTCTTAGCGTCTCAATTAAGAGAATCTTCTCGCAGTTGCGTTACTAGAAAGAGGGAATGGATGGGTGGTAGGCATCCGCCTTGGGAAGCACTTACATACCCCCCCCCCCCCAATGCTCAGAATTTTTACCAGTGTCGAACCTAGATAGATAATTACACCGACAGATAACTACACCGACATATAACCACACACCGACAGATAACTACACCGACAGATAACCACACCGACAGATAACTACACGACAGATAACTACACCGACGAGGAGATGGAAGAGGGAAATAACGACGAGCCTGACATCGAGGAAGAAGACGCGGTCAAGGTGGACAAAGGTCACAAGCCGAAGGTGAAGGACCCTTTCATTTCCGGGACGGACTTCCTGTTGATGCTGATGTTCAGCTCCGCCCTGCCCACCACGGTGGTCATCTTCACCATCTACATCTTCTGCAAAATTTGCACAGAGGAGACAAAGAAATTCTCTTTACCTGCTGGTCAGTTTATGAAATATGTGGTCTGGTCATTTTGACCTAAAACATAAAAAAAATGTCTTGAAACACACAAAGGTCTCTATTGGGGTTTGTAGAAGGGTTTGATGAAAGGTGTTGCAGAGTTCTGGGGAATCTAATGATCATAGAGGGTAAAAAGTCGCGCTTATGTTATAAAATTCTCATATGCGTGCCGTCGGTTACGGGCTCTAATCTCAAATTTATATTTATGAATAAATTTGAAAAAAAAAACAACAACTCCACATAAATTGTTTATGAGATCAAGAAATAAATATTTCCACTTTGAATCGTATGACTTATACCGTTTGGGTTTGATTCTTGGGAAACTTAAATTCCAGTGTTGTTGTTGTTGTCTTTGTGTGTGTCTGAAAAGTTTAAAAAAAAACAACACAAAACAGACAAATGATGTTGAATGATGTGTTGATATGAAATGTGACGTGTGACATCTGGATTGTAGACGTGCACAGCGATGTGTGATGTTAACAAAGTGTCATGACCTACTGAACTAGGAAATGTGTAGAGATGTGTGAAGATAAGTGTGTGTGTGTGGGGTGTATCTGTGTTGTTAGCAGTATAAAATTTCAAATGATGTTTGGCGATGTCTGATACAGCGTGTTTTGAGTGGGCTTTTTTTTTGGTATTTACGCATTGCAATTTAATATATCTGAGATGCCACTAGGTTGATATAAAATGGGCCAATGGTGAAACATGGAAAAAAAAAGGGACGAAAAACAAGTTTTGATTTACTTCCATAATTTTTTTTTACAAGGTAGTTTTAGTTATTATTGTCCACCTACTTTTTAATGGGAACCTAACATCAAATGAAGGAACAAGGGTGGCTGAAATTCCTGCCAGACATACAATACCCGGGTATACCTATACTACTGAAACTAGGCAAACTACAATTACGCTGTTGGATTAGTGCCGAGTTCTGCTTCACTTCACGCGTGAAATACGTCATTTATTTCAGCTCTTATAAACACTTTACATGTCTGACATTGTTCCGGCAATTTTTTTTTTCAAATTTAAGGAGCTATTTTGACCCGCGGTTTTAAAATATTGGCCCACCCTTGACCTAAATACTTTTTTCCCCCCTCCAGATGAGTACGTCCCGAGGAAGACTATGCAGTCATTCAGGAGCGAAGTTAAAAGCGCCACCTCTTTAAAATCAAGAAAGTCGAGTGGCAGCGACACGATGTCCACGTCGACTCGGACAATGACCGCGGTCAGCAAACGTCTCAGTTTCGATGTTTGAACAATCTTCCGTCAAAATGTTAACAGACATTCATCAGACAGATTTCTATCTTCTAGTTGACGAATTAAAACAGCAACACCTGCAGCTAATTATAACTGTAATGAAGAAACTATAACTGTAATGAAGAAACTATAACTGTTATGAATAAACTATAACTGTTATAAAGAAACTATAACTGTAATGAAGAAACTATAACTGTAATGAAGAAACTATAACTGTAATGAAGAAACTATAACTGTAATGAAGAAACTATAACTGTAATGAAGAAACTATAACTGTAATGAAGAAACTATAACTGTAAATGTTTAAGAAGAAAAATGTTTAGAATCAGAGGCGCAGTGAGGGGGTGGGCAAGGGGGGGCATCATGGCCCGGGCGCTACTCACAATGGAGTGCAAAATGGTATATTTTACATATAATATAATATTGTTTTCGAATAGGGGAGGGGCCGTTAAAAAGGTATTAAAAAGGTATTGTGCCCCGGGCGCGAGTTAAGCTCGCTATAGCACTGTTTAGAATACCATAGAAAAAAAGAATTATTCAGGATAACCAAATATATCGTTGTTCATGGGAACACCATCCACCCTGGTTTATTTATAAGGAAATTAAAAATAAGTGATACATTGACTGATTAATTGGTCAAAACAAGTTTTTACAAATATGATGTGTGTAATATGGTCTCGGGAACTTTAAGTGATTTGCTTTATCCAAGTGCTGCGTTGTGCAGAACACATTACTTATAGTTACTGCACATAATTTACATACATGAATGAATTAAATAGATGAATCCATCCACTTCTTTGATTCTACATGTAACCCTGCCACGCAGAGCCGCAGCTAGTTATTGTGGCGCCCTGTGTGAGTTAATTTTTTAACGTGCCCTCCTCCATATCTGATAGTGCGAAAACATTTAACAGTGCTCTTTCGGGCGGCCCCCTTCATAATTCGGCGCCCTGTGTGACGGCACAACTCGCAGTATGTTTCCCTACCTTACTGCTCCTGCTGCTACGTAACTTTTTCAGACTGGTGGTTGTCACCATGGCGAGGCTCATTCACAATATCATTACACGACTTTGGTTCAAAGAATTGAAATAATTTATCTTGAATTAATGTTGTTTTTTTTAAATCTTTTCTTACCCTGTAAAGTAATTTAAAAAAAAAAAAAGTTTTTTAAATGGAATTAAAAGAAAGCTTTAAAATTTCAAACGTCACTGATTTTAAAATATTTTTCTGCTATATTAATATTTCGATGTATGCATGTTTTTATTTTGTTCTAATGTTTGTTTTTCTTTATATATATATATATATATATATATATATATATATATATATATATATATATATATATATATATATGGGGCTTATGGGGATATTTGGGAGCTTAGGGAGCTTATGGGAATATGTGGGAGCTTATGGGAATATGTGGGAGCTTATGGGATATGTAGCTTATGGTAATATGTGGGAGCATATGGGAATATGTGGGAGCTTATGGGAATATGTGGGAGCTTATGGGAATGGAGCTTATGGGAATTGAGCTTATGGGAATATGTGGGAGCTTATGGGAATATGTGGGAGCTTATGGGAATATGTGGGAGTTGAATATGTGGGAGCTTATGGGAATATGTGGGATATATATATATATATATATATATATATATATATATATATATATATATATATATATATATATATATATATATATATATATAGATAGATAGATAGATAGATAGATAGATAGATACAGAGGCGCAACTAGACCAAACTTTCGGGGGGGGGGGCGGCAAAAAAAATCACTTGTATTAAAAAATCACATTATTTATATATTTGTATTTTATTTTAAACAAATTTTGGTCTAATCTTTTAAATTTTTTTTATTTAGGAGGGGGCAAATGCCCCCAATGCCCCCCCCCCAGTTGCGCCACTTGATAGATAGATAGATAGATAGATAAATAGATATGGGGGTAATCCTCTCTCCAATATATAGCCTTTGACATAGTATCTTAATCTTCTATTCTTTTGAAACTTAAATTCCAAATTAAGTGTAAGTTTAAAAAACAACAACAACAAAACAATTGATGTTAAAGGATGTGTTGAAATAAAAAGTGACGTGTCACGTGTCAGTTGTGGCACCTTGATTGTATACGTGTGCAGATATTTCTGTGGTCCCCTGTAATGGATAGTAAAAACAAGGATCAAAATTTCCCCTGTATGAAACAGAATATTTGTAATCGATTATTTATTTTAAAAAAAGTTTATATTTTAAAATTGGATGCTTCATTCATTCGAATGAAACATTTTTTGAGCTAATATATAATAATATAAAAATAATAATAAAATTTTAATGACAAGCTGGCATTAATTCCCAGCAATGAAAATTTAACTTTCCGCGGTAATTTGTTGTAGAATCGCTTCGAGAATTCCTTCAAGTAATTTTACTTTACGAATACATGGGCTTCGTCAAGGGCTGTCACTCTCGGATTTTAATGAATATCAGGAAGAATATATACATTCCTTTGATGCAAAATTAACTTTAAATTAGAGCAGACATTATGGTGGACTTTGATTGGCCATGGCAGTATAAGTTTCCGCCGTTTTTTACGTGAGTACTCTTTCAGATAAAAATAAAATATATATATTTCAATGTACGTCCATATGCCCAGATTGGCTCAGTCAGTGACTTGTGTTGTATTAGATTAGATCATTAGTAGGCCCTATTGAATCGATCCTTACTTATAAGTTAGACGAAGATATGTCGATATGTCATTGTTATTATAAGAAGATTACTGACGAGTATTTTAAGTGATTTTTGAATATACTTTTTATTTTATAATGCATTAATTGACTTATTAGTAGTGTTTGAATGATGATTTTTTTTTTTAATTCTCTATGATTTTCTCCAAACGTCCAATCTACTGTTCCCAATTGGCAATTCCTCTACATAGAGCTAAGTCGCCTAAGTGATATTTATAAATGACTAGAAACTAAAAAATGTTTCCAGTTCCTGATTCTAATTCCTGTGTATCATCCAATCATCAATGTTTATTCTTTTTGAAGGCCAGAACTGCAAAATCTTTAACTGTTAAATATCTTCAAACTAGTTTCATATTATATAATAATGCATTTTAATATTTTAACAATGTGTACGATATAATAGCTCTTAGATAAAGTCTGTAATTACTAAATATAAAAAAATATAGAGCATTAATCCTTCACATATAAATGAAATAAAATATGTTAGAGTAAACATATAAAATACTTTATTTATAGTTTTTATTTATACTTATCGGCAGTTTTAAAGAAATGTAATGCTACAAACATCATCCTCTTTCAAAAACACTGATTCAGAACAAAAAAATATTTCCCATTAATTATACTTTCAACGACTTTACCTAAATAAGTAATACACTGTAATTTGTTTTCAGTGAATTAGAAGCTATTATTTGGCTTATTTTTATGAGGAAGTGAATTTTTTTTATATATTTCATTTTAAATGTTAAACTCATTTTTTACAGTAAGTTTTTTTTTTCTGGATTTTTCAGTTATTTAATTATTTTTTTAGAAATAATTGCATTAAAAAGCTATGCTTTATTTTTTTACCTGTACCTGTATATTCTTGATCTTGATTTAGATTGCAACCAAATATTGAAACTCGTCAAAAACAACTGGAAGCTTGGTGCAGTCTAGTACTTGGATATCAGCGTCATGTAAAGCAGTATACCATGGATGTGACTGAAGCTCAAAACTCAGAGCTGTTTTACAACAAACAATTAAATAGTTAGTATCTTATAGAAATTGAATCATTTGTATAATTTTAACTTTCTGCACGTTTCAATATTCTGTTTTAGTTTATCAGTGGTTTTTATGAAATAAACTGTATTCAGTTTGTTCTTACAATTCTTAAAATGGGCTGTTTTTTTCAAAACACATTTAAAAGGATAATTAAAAAAAAAAAACAACAATGCCACTATTTTAAACTGGCACTGAAATAAAAAAAAAAACCAGTAAAGCGATAAAACAATAAATACAAGAATATTTTCTTTCAGATAAGTATCTTGAATAGCTCATTCAACAGTGACCATTTATGGCTCTTACTGCTGGATGTGGCTCTTTCTTCTGCTTAGTGTGACTCATTCATGGCTATCCTGGGCTGTCACACAGCTTAACTTTATTTATTTTGTAGGCTCTTTCTTAATGTTATTTATATCATCCATTATCTACTGTCTAATCCTCGACAACTACCTGCGTGTGTCCTCTTTCAAAGTTTAAAAAAATTCTTGTTCAACTTATGTTGACAATTTTAGAAGAGAATCTCTGACTGTGTTGTCTTGGGTCAGTCATTCTCAGTTATGTTTATCACTTGTTAATTTAATATTTTGATTTTTTAAAAATGTTAACAAACATCATTTCTTAACTGTCATTTTAATATTCTCTGCATAATAGGGCGATTACCTCTTGAAGCCATTTATGCTGTTTTGGATGAATTGAAAAGAAGAGGTAAAAATTTATATGCTCTGTTATTACAATTTTGTTTTAATTTACTTATTTTATCAAACGAGTCTTGTAGAAATAAGTAAAATCCTTTAATTGCTTAAGATATCAGGCTTTAAAATATTTATATTTATAAAAATGCCTTTACTGATTTTTGATGTCTGAATTTCCCATGGCCCTAGAGGGGCCATCCAATTCAAAATACACTTCTTTCTATAATAAGATAGAGAAACGAGTGGTTGTGTGAACTGATGAATTGTAAGGATTAATAATAAGGGAAGTTTTTTCATTTTATAAAAATAATCTGTTGTGAGGGTTTCTAGGTGGTTGGTAGTAACAATAGTAATTTGTGATGTCGATGACAGTGACTTGAATAGATTATGTTCAATTGCTTGTAGTGTCTTAATTTTTTGTGTGCAAAGTTCTGAAAAATTCAATGTAATATAAAATCATGCATTCTTTCATCATCCTACATGCTATTTAATTCAAACCAATTAAGATTTAAAAGAAATGACCAGGAGTGTTACATTAAACAATCTTTAGGAAAAAATACATTTCATTGGTTTGTTTTGAATTTAACTTACACCCAGCATTTTAAATTGCTTGTTACTCTAGCATAATATTTTTATGAATCTGTATTTTTCAAAAAAGGAAAGAGTAACTAAAAATTTTTCCATATTTCACAAAAGTAGAAGTCGTTTGTCTTTTAAGATTTGGTTTTATCAAATTTAGTCCAATATTTTCTGGAGATTAAATTTGACCATGTTGTTTGACAATTGCAGGTAATTTGGAATGGAAAGACAAGAACAGAAAATCATGTACATTAATTTGGAGAACGCCTGCTGAATGGGGGAAAATTATTTATAACTGGGTAAGTTATAATGTTTATTGCTTTATCCCATAGAAAGGTCTTAAACAGAGTTCCCTCTTAGCTGTGAATGTGAAAGCATGTACAAAACTCACATATTGTGAACTCACAAACTTGGCGCCTTAATATTTTATTCCGTAAGCTTGTATGCTGTTCCTTCCAAAGTTGCACAGCCATTATGTTTTGCCCATACACAGCTTTCAGAAAATGAGAGAAAACTTTTTCTTGAAAAATACTTTTTTTTTTTCACTCAATATATTTATTTATTTATAGATTTTATTAAACATGTTAATTTTTGGAATTTTATATCTTCTGGTATTTGACTGAAGCATAATGGTAGCAGACAAAACTACTTTTTACTATTAAAAAAGATTTTCATACAGCTGAGTAAATAAATTAAAGAACAGCTCAGCAAAATAATTGATCATGAAGTAATCAAAAGCACAACTGTGCAATGTGAGAACCTTTTGAATCTGCTAGTTAAATACATTTCCTGAGGCCTTTAACTTTGGGCATTGAACAAGTCTAGGCAATCTTTTTACATTCAAGGCATACATTGACATAATAATTTGAAAGCGATTTACTCAAATTTTTTTAATTTTTTTACTGATAGCATTATGCTGTCTTTAGTTTGAAAAGCCAAAAAAGATAATTAACTGTGGATCAGTGTACAGCTATGAACCAGTTGATTACACTTTAAATATTGAGAAAATAAATTTCTGATACTTTCAGTAAGATTTTTACAATGAAATTTTAGATTCTTACTTCCAAAAACAAAGAGATATCATGGCAGTTTTTAGTTCATGTAATAGGTACATTTGTCATTATATTCAGATTCTGTATTTCTTTAAATCCAAATTTGACACATTGTTACCTGTTTTTTATTTTAATTGAATCTTTGTTGATTTGTTTGACTAGATAAGTTCACGAGCCATGAACAACACTGTGTGTACTTTGTTTGAGCTGAGTGATGGGGAAGACAGCGAAGGGGAAGGTACCCGTAATCTTTTTTATGAAACATTTCCTCTACAAAATGTTCTCCCCTTTCGGTGATTTTAATTTACCATTGCAGCTCCCAATTAGCATTTTGTGACCAAAAAAAAAAGTTTTCAATTTTTTATTATCATCACTTACATTATATATCAACCCTTTCTCACTTTATTGACATTAATACATTAATAAAAAGTTACTTTAAAATTTAAATGTTAACAGGTGAATTTCTTTTCTGACAAAATAACCAAAAATACTGAAAATGATTAGAAAAAAAGGAAACATTTTAGAATTCTAACTTTAAAAATACATTTTAATCTCTAAAATATGATTTTACTTTGACTTTTTTGTCTTATGTCAAGCAAGTAAAGTGAATAAAAGTAATTTTGCATTAAATAAAAATGAAAATAGTAAAATAACAAATTAGCTTGTTCTACAAGTTGAGTAAAAGGTAAATTTTTAGGCACTTAAGTTTTACACCTCTAAAGTTTTAAAATTTTCATTATCAGATATCTATTATATTCGCATATTTTTATCAGAATTTTCAATATTACCTTGATGTTAGATACCAATACACTTTCCTATCTATAATATTCCATTAACTTCGGGGACTGATATTCAAGGCTTTTTGCGAAAATCACAATTAGAGGAAAGAAATGATTAGCGAAATATAGTTTAGTAGTTGAATGACCAACTTAGCGACTGACGTTTTAAGTGTTTGTTTTCTCACTTGTAGTGTAGACTGTTTATTGGAAATCAAAAAGTAAAGAAAAAATATTTTGTTAATGTTGATTCTTGAATGCTGAATCAGGTTTTAGCTTTTAACCTGTGCATTATATCTTTAATTAAAAAGAATTCTGTTCTTTTATCAAATTTTTGCATTGTAATTTTCAATTAAAAAACAATAACAGATAAAACAATTTTTATTTTTAAATCATCAACTTTTATTTCACATTACCAACTAAATTTCCAAGTCCAATGTTCAGTACATCAATATTCCTACATTTCCAAGTCCAATGTTCAGTACATCAATATTCCTACATTTCCAAGTCCAATGTTCAGTACATCAATATTTCTACATTTCTTTTTTCCTAATCATTCCCATTTTCGTGTCACTTTTTTTTTTCTATAATAATTAGATATCAGTTCTGGGATAATACCATCTTATTTTTTCAAACTATCTATAGTAAATAAACCATGTGTTACCCAAGTATGTGGGGAAATAAGATCTAAACATGAAATCTTGTTTCATTATTTTGGAATCAATTGACATAAAAGTTACATTATTAAAAATTCATTAAATTCTAATCTTGAAATTTTGTGTGGCATTTCTCTACCCTTCAATGATATTTAGGACTCTTTAAGACATCAAGAATAATGTTAGAAGCTTGGTTGTAATTATATGTTTCATTTTTAATCTTTTACTTTATGTAGAGTTTCATGGACTGGATAAAGACATTCTCATCAGAGCTTTGAAGTCTCTAGAGTCTGAGGGAAAAGCAGAGTTCATAGAATTTGACGGCAGCGAAGGAGTGAAGTTCTTTTAATTCATTGCCCTTGCTGGTGTCTGCAACGTAATAGACTTGCAAGGCTCAGGATAGGCTGAACTGACCTGGAAAGTCAGCATATTGACTTGACTTAGTAAACGAATGACTTGTAGCCAGCCAAGAAGTGAACTAGAGAAATCGATATTAGAAGAAACAGAAAAAATGGGGTTCACTTCAGATTAACGAGGGACGGATACAGAAATCAAAAAAAGATCAATACACCACATATTAGGATAAAATTTCAGACGTTTTATAATCATTGTTCATTTTCTTGGATTGGAGATATGATTTTTCTGATGAAAAACATTTTTAAAAATTTTTTTTATAATAATAATGTTGTGTTATCGGGCGGCCGAAATGTCAACTTAATTATAGCATAAAAATTATGGGGGGAACGTCAGACAAATCGTAGTTTATGAAAATCGGTTCATGTCATTGTGATAAAAATACAATCCACTCGTGCAGAACTGAACAAAGCAATTAGGGTTACAATTTTAACCTAAAAACGAGGTGTATATATTGTTTTTTTTTATTTCTGGACCCGTCCTTTAGTTTAACTGAAGGGCATCCAGAAAAAATCCAAGTATTTGAATGTTTTAGACTATTTATTAATTTGACCCACTGACTGTGTGGACAATGTGTGTTAGCAGATAAAAATACCAGAGTACCACAGGCTGTACATTTGTGGTGTGTGACTGTAACTATTGTGCCAGGGAGTTGGGTGGCAGGTTCATTTTTTAAATGAAACTATTTCATGTGTATTTATTTTTTTTTAGCTGCTTGTATTAATTTGATGTTTTCTTTTCCATTGTTTATGAGATGTCTATCTATTGTGCTGCTTTACTGGTTCAATAGTTGTGAAGGTCTGTAAACCTATATCCTATTGGCTCAGGCACAATTGGTATGGACCATGCTGTGTTTTTCTGTGCTGTTCATGAGTTTTTTTGTTTTTTTTTAATTTATGGAAAATTTATGTGTTTTAAGAAAAGCTTTTTTTTTTCTAATTTCTTCATATTCTGTGAGTTTCTCAATCAATTAGAATTATGTGTAACAATCAATTAGAATTATCCGTAACAATCAATTAGAATTATGTGTAACAATCAATTAGAATTATCCGTAACAATCAATTAGAATTATGTGTAACAATCAATTAGAATTTTGTGTAACAAGTAAGAGCAAAATCTGGGCACCTAAATGTGTAATAAGGTAAAACTGGCCAGATAAAAAATTGAATCGACTTAAATCGATGACCTGAAAGTTATAGACCGTGGGGTGAAGAAACTTTTTGTTTAAAATAGCGGGCCGCAGCAGCTTTTTAACTAAACAAGGGAGTGGGCCAAGGGTGAATGGATGTATGTGTGTACATGATGTAATACACATAGAGTGTAATTAATGTGAATGTGGTTGACTTCTGGCCAGATGAAATAAACAGATGTGTTATACTTTATCTCTGGGCCTTAGTCGTTGATTATATATATCAATATCTCTTTTTTAAAAACTTTTTAGACCTATAAATATATAGTTTTGTAAAATATAGAGAGATAGAGTTTTAATATTGCATATATATATATGTATAAAAAAAAAGTTACCTGAGCCCAAGCAGGGCTATCAGGGCTGATGAAGTGAATAATTCACATGTTTCTATAACCTCTGCACGTCTATAACCTCATATGAAGGGATTGTGTGGTTAGCACAACGCCCAGCCGCCTTTACTTTCCCCAACTTAAAGTCAGGTACCCATTTAAAGCTGGGTGGTCTTGTGGGACGACTTTGAAGCACATTTCACCTGGAAAACTTCCCATGGTTCTCACCGAGGATCGAACTTAGGACTCTCAGGTGGACAGTTGAGTATCTACACCACTCTGCCATCTGTCCCCATCCATATAAATATATACATTGTCATCCCAACAAGTTAACAAAAAAACAAAAACAAAACAAAAAAGAAAAAATAAATGTGTTTGTATAATAGGGCAGTAGTAGAAAAACATCGGGCCGGGCGGGTGTAAGGGGGAGACTATATATCAGTCTTTAAATTAAATTTGTTTTTCTAGCCCAGCTGAACCTTGTCTGCACCCTCACCCATTGAGAAACACTGACCTTTGCTTATGTGGCGGGTCTTTGGGAATTAGTGTTGTTCTCGTTGACGAAAACTAAAACTAAAATTAGAAGCAAGACTAAAACTAGACGTAAACTGAAATTATTACAGAAAAAACGAAATAAAAACTGAAACTAAAATATAGTGTTGCTTTCGTTCACGAAAACTAAAACCTTCGTTAACGAAAATGTTGACTTTTCATCAACGAGAACTAAAACTAAAACTAAAATTAGAAGCAAGACTAAAACTAGACGAAAACTAAAATTATTACAGAAAAAACGAAATAAAAACTGAAACTAAAATATGACCTGGGACTAAAACAACACTATTGGGAATACTCTAAAAATACTTCTGTCTTCAACCTAGGCTCTCACTCATTTTATAGCAAAACCTCATTTTATTAAAGAAATTATCTGCAGTCTAAATAGTTGCGTGTATGCAGTAAATAGAGTAGATTTATAATAACTAAAAAGAAAAAACAGAATGTGTCTACATTTTGAACCTGTTTTTTTTCAAATATCATTTCTACCAGAATGGTTATGAAAACGAGTACTTCAGATTTCAGTTTGAAGTAAAGAGTTCTGGAATACCACAGTATATTATTGCTAGGATGAATTTCAAAAAATTCCCTTTATGTTTATATGCTGTAAAATCCAGCCTCCAATGAAGTAATTTTTGAAGTAATATTATTTAGATAATAAATCTCATGTTTTAAAACTAAGAAATATGTCAGACTATTTTGTATATTTGTACCTCTTAAATCCTCCCGCTTGTTTTCTAACAGTAAATCAATAACAATGATTGCCTCGATGAGAGCTAATTAAAAAAACAGCAGAATTTATTCATTATTCAGGGGAATTGATTCCTTCAGCTTTCTTTTAGTAGTATATACAAATAATTAATATGTTTGTCTGCCTTGATACGACAATTTTTATTTTCCAATAAAAAAATCGTTACATTAAAAATTATGTACATTCATGAAGCATTACAAATTACTAAAAAAAAATGTCGAATTTCTTCTCAATACATTACTTAATCATGATGAAATTTCGCAATTACATCGAGAGCTGTTCTTAATCATACGTTTCATGGGCCCTGCACAAAAGTAAATATTGTGGCGAAAAAGTATCTTGCCTAGGGCCTTCAAATGTAGCTGACCTTTGGCCGGTGCCCCCAAAAGTTTTAAAAATGATTTTAACAAAGGGATTTTTCATCAAAACTAGATTATAGTACATACTGGAATTTTTATGAGGATGTGGTGAATTTTTCATTAAAGGGACGCAACTAAAATGAGCACGAGTCTCTTAAATAAAATAATTGATTGTCTCCCCTTAATCATTTCAGGTTCAGGCTCTTTGTAAACTATTGTTTGCTGCAGTCACAACGGTACAATTAAAGTTTCCAGGCACATCCCTAGGGTTTATGTTGACACTAGTCGAAGATGTATTATCGAGAGAGAACAATAAAGATGAAGCGTTGCGGCAATCAATAGAAACATAACTTCTATATTACAAGTTATTGAATGTAACGAAAATTCAAGTATATATTTTTTTTTAATAATGTTGGTGATTTGCACATCTTGTGCGCAAATGTGAACAATTTTTGTTTTAAACTAAACGTTGATTTTTAAAAAAAAGACATTTTTTTTTTTAGAACATTCACACTTCACTTGCCTGACGAAGGGAACGGACCGGGGGGGGGATGAGGGGTATGTTATTTTTCTTTTTAACTATTCTCATCCATTATTCTCTTTTTTGATTTACATTGTTTAATTACATCGATAAAGTTTACATCATTGACCTAATCAATATGGTCAACAAGTGATAGATAATAATAATTTAGAAACAAACAACATGTGTAATGAGTAACAAAAAGTTTGGAAGTATTCAGATTATGTGAAAACTAACAGACACACACTTGGTACCGCTAGAGCGAAAAGGGTCTATTTCGGCGGGGGGGGGGGGTGTAGGGGGAGGGCAAACATTGAAAATCGCGGGCCGTCTCGGGGCTCGTAAATTTGACCGACGGGCCGCCGTCTCAAGGGCAGGTGAGTGTAGTGTAGTGTAGTGTAGATGTAAACTTCATAATATACAGGTCTGGTGCTAGGCCTCACTCTGAAACGAGTGGTGGACCTCGGGCAGGATTAAACTGTCCCCGGTGTGGGGTGGGGGAGGAAGGGATTAGACCAGCGGAAATCGGTTTGCCCATAGCTGGTCCAGTTATTAGTTCAGGCAGAGTGCTGACACAGCTGATTGAGTCGTACGTTCAATTTATGAGGAATTTGGTTACAGCTGTAGACAGACACTTTAAGTACTTCGGTATAGCTGTAGAGCCGTGGGTATCTCGGTAGAGCTGACCAGCTACAGATTGACCAACTTAAAGGAATTTAGGGTACTTAAGTGGTCAATATGTAGGGTTCTTGTAGAAATGTACTCCAGCCTAAAAGTGACATGGTTGCAGCTGTAGAAATACACTACGGGTATAGCTGTATATATAAAATGGTGCAGCTCTAAGTACTACTAGCGAAAGTTGGTTACAAGTCCACCCAGCTTTAAATGGGTACCTGACTTAAGTTGGGGAAGTAAAGGCGGCTGGGCGTTGTGCTTATCACACAATCCCTTCATATGCCGAGGTTATAGAAACAGATGAATTCTACACTTCTTTTGCCCCGACTGCCCTTTAGTGCTAATGGAACTTTTTCTTAAGTACTACTGGTCTAGATGTATTTATAGACAAAGGTCCACGCCTAAGTACTACTGGTCTAGATGTATATATGGACAAAGGTCCACCTCTAATTACCATAGGGTATATATGTATATATATAGACAAAAAGATCCACGTAGAATGTTACAGGTACAGTTGTAATGTAATGAAACATCAGGTCAAAAAGATGTTCCTCTCAACCATACCTGTGATTGTTCATAGTCTTTAATGTAATTTTGTTTTATTTTCCACATGATGTCAAATTTTATATTTTTTTTATCTTTTACCCTGTATTTCCCCAGTGTCACGTCATCGCCATTGGTCTAAGACTTACCCTGTCATTTCTTGACACGTAAATACATTTCAATTTGTATGTCTGAAAAAAAATACCATAATAATAACAAAAAGAGAGAGAATGTGTACACCGTACCTATCAGACTACTCTTTTTAATTCTTCTATTTAATTATATTCCATCTCTACCCCTCTACATGCTCAAGTACAATACCAAAAAAAAAATCTACGGTGCACCATGTAGGCCAATGTTCTGTTTATTCAGACCTCTTAGGTGTTGCTAGGCAAATAAGCATCACTTCAAGCCACACACACACACACACACACACACACACACACACATACAAACACACGAAGAAAAGGAGGAGAGGGGAAGGGCAGAAAAAAAAATACTTTGTTTTTCTTTTCAAGCCAAGAAGAAAACGGTATACGGGAGACCTGGCATTGCGGAGCACCCCCATCGACGTGGCATTTCGCTCCTAGTCTGCTGCTCCGGAGTCCCCCCCCTCTCCCCCCATCATTTAAAGATGTGCATGTCGGGACGTGTTGTTTTTACCCTCCCCCCATTATAAACTGTTGTTACTGTCAAGCGGTGACTCTCTTAAGGAAAGGGTAGGAAATTTTTCTTTTTTTTAAAATCTCGCCCTGAGAGGTAAAGATAAATAACTCTGGATGGATTAATAAAAAAAAAGTAAAACCTGGTTAACTTATCTTGTGATGAATCAGTGGAAATAACTGCGTTGAAACGACAGAAATAAAGAGGACAAAATTACATCGGTTAATCAGATTTCATGAACAAGAATAGAAGGGGACACAAGGGGAAACAACTGATGAATTAGAGTTCACTTTATAGTTCTCTCCCATATTACTACTATTAAAAAACAACTTATTCAAATATACAAAAAACGTGACATTGTCATTGAATGCTCATCATCAAGAAACCACTTTTGATACCTAGTCCCTGGTTCGATCTCTAGTGAGGACCAATGGATAAGTCAGGAGATTGTTTAAAGTCCCCGCTAAATCCACCGTGCTGCCTCCATTGTCATTGTACTGTCGGCTTTGGGTGAGAATGAAAGAAGAGCTCTGCAAAAACCGTCCCACAGTGGTGCATGTGACTTAAGTGAAAAAAAAAATATTTCTTCTCTTAACAGGAACTTCGCAGATCGGTTTAGAACCTTATATTTGTTGACCAATCATGCAATAATAATAATATCCACACTGAACAGACAGACAGACTTCACATATATGATTGGTTCCGGATCTTAGATTTGTTGACCAATCATGCAATAATAATAATATCCACACTGAACAGTGAGACAGACTTCACATATATGATTGGTTCCGGATCTTAGATGTGTTGGCCCATTATGCAAGAATAATATTTACACTGGACTGACTGATACAAGTAAAGCAAAACTAACCTTTTTTTTTAATAAAAAAAAAAAAGAAAGGTAATTTGACATGGGTAAGTGAAACTTTCACTGATAGATACCAGTTGGAAAAGTCTTGGTGGAAGTGAGTCACAGCAAGATGTTCTAGCTACTCATGTTACGTCTTAACTTTTAATGTCATTGAACACTTCTGGTCATCCTGAGCCTTTCTCTTCTGACTGACCATCAAATAAATTATCTGCTTCCCATCGCTCCTCCATCAGAGAACTCACACCACCCACCCACCCTCCCTCCCTCCCACCCGGCGCCCCTGTCCATCTCTACACCAGGTGGTAACATATGGCTCCCTCACTCTGTTTTTGTGAACTTTTTTTTTTTAATCTTTCGATTCTTCTTCCTGTAGTTCTCCCTCCCCCACCACCCTCCTCCACCCCCGCTCCCCCCTTCCTCTATCAGGGTGCCACCTGATGATCCGCCCATGACAACACCATCTGTTTCATTGTCAGAGAAAAAAAAAAAAAGGAAAAATTGAACCTTAATGGATATCTCTTGTCTGTGCGCCCCTATCCTCCCCCCCCCCACCCCACCCCCCACTTACGAAAGCTGGAACCCACCTAGATAGCGGCCGTAGATTCAGGAGGTTGTGTTGTGTGTCTAAGCAAACAACACTCGATAAACACAATAGCAACAATACACTGGGTGAGGGGTTCCAGTTATGTTTTTTTTCTTCGCGGGGGGGGGGGGAGCTGGGGGGTGGAAGGTGGGGGGGAGGGAGGTGGGATGCAGTCGCCCCTCATTCGCGCCCTCCCCACCACACACTTTCCCCGCCCTCTGTACGCCCAACTTCTTGGCAAGTAAGTTATTTGTCTAACGAGCGCTGGTTTACATATCTCACATGATACAGATCAGGGCTAGTACGTTTTAAAAGTTTGGGGGGAAATGGGGGAGGGAGAGAGGGAGCGGGCGCCGAAGGCGTGTCATCTCCTTTTTTACTTCCGGTTATAAACTTTTTTTTAAACGTTTGAACTTTTACATCGGCGCAATAATGAATAAACAACGCCGTCGGTATAAACCCCGCAAGCCCCCCCCCCCTCCCACCATGGGACTTACTGGGCTCCACGGTGGTTTGGGGGGAAGGGAAGGAGGTGGAAAATTTTTCCTTCTGTTTTTTTGGTGGGATGTCTCCAAAGTTGTTATCGCTACCATTAGTGAGGAGCTGTAACAATTGTAACTTTGCTGTTGCCTTACTTTATTATTTAAATTGTGCACCTGGTTTGTGTTTATGTGGGTTGGCTATATATTTTATTATTTGAATTACTTTAAGTACTGGCCTAAAAAAGAACAATCCGAACAACTCACAAGATAAATTGGTTCAAGGCAGAAAGCAAAGTCTTAACCCAGTAGGTACCGGCCAAAGGGGGCTTTTTAAAAATAAAATGTTTCAATAAGGAATGTGTCATTAATTAAAAAAATAATCCGAATTAATTGTAATGTTAGTTTCGATGAAAGCTATTTAACGAAAAAAGTTTAAAAAGAAAGAAAAATGCAAATGTTGTAAGAATTAGATAAAATGAGACTAACTTAATAGGGCTGACAATGACATCCTTATAGCAGTTTCACCTTTGGTCTGCGATGATATAGAGGTTGATTTTTAGAGCATTTTCGAAAAAAAAATGCTTCGAAAAAATGCTCTATTGTCCCCGTTTTTTCTGTCTGTTTGTCTGTCTGTCTGTCCGTCATCACCTTAGATCTCAACAACCATAAGTCCTAGACCCATGATGTATATACCATTTTGTAGGTCTTGGCCTGCCAAGTGTGCATCAAAAGTCCATTTCGCGATCTGACCTGTCAGGGTCAAAATATAAGAGTTTCCTATGTACCGTTTTTGCTTATATTTTAAATATAAATAATAAAAGCTAGTCAAAGGGGCGTAATCATTATTTATTTTTGTAACAGTTATTCAACATGATTACTTACCTCTCTATTTATCAAAACACATACGCGTGGAGCAATATCTAATTATCTATGGCTGTAACCCGAAAAATAAAATACGGATTTCGTCCGGCGTAACCGTAGCCACTGCACGAAAATGCTCTAAAATGTCCTTTGTCCGAAACGGAAAAGACTTAAATTGCTTGTTTATTTAATCCATTTGCAATTGATATTTATTTTATGTTAAAAAAATCGATTAAAATGATATTTATCGATCAAAAATCAAACATGAAAATAACAATAATAATTTTTGTTTCTATGAACATTTTTTGCGAATTTTAAGGGTAGATCCCGTCGAGGTATCTGTGGGATGCGTACCCTTGCCGTAAACTAAAATGACTTAAAACTCTGCCTCTTAAAAAAAAATAAAACGCTATCCTAACACTTGGAGGATTAAACTACACCCGATGTTTGAATGATGAAAGTAAAAACAGAAACCTGAAAAGAAAAAAAACGAAACAAAATACATTTTTCTAATTTTTTTTTTTTACTATTCAATTTATTTTAGTTGACGATAAGAATTCTAGAGTGACTTTTTCTTTTCTGAAATAACTGACATGTATTGGTCAATTACAGCGGTTGTTTATTTTTGTTCTCGCGACTGTACCCCCCCCCCCCCCAAGGAGTGCGAAAGTATGACCGCGGGTCATGAGAAAGTTCTCGAATAAATAAATGAACTTATTTTCTTCATAGAATGCGCTGACCTTTCTAATGCGATGTTTTTTGGTCACGTGGTTTGTATTGGTGATGAGCTACGCAGCAAACTGGCGACCTTCATCGAACCCTTGGCTGTTCTTAAACGAAAAGTTTACGTCGCTGCGTAGGCTACCTCTGCATAACCTTCCCGGAACCAGTGCCTATCCTAGAGGATTTAGGGGGCCGAGGGGGGTTGTGGCTTGGCATCTTTTAGGGGCCCCTGCATTTTGACATTCGACACCATGACATGAGATAATGTACTTAATATTTAATGTAAAACAAATTTGAGGCCCCCCCTCAAGCTGGGGCCCGGGGGACTTTCAAATTTAGTCCTCCTTTCCCCATGCCCTAGGTACGCCTCTGCCCGGTAGCCCTTGGTGTACCCGTACCACCGGCTGATAACCACGGGTCATTCTATCTTACTTTCTATGCTAATCCAAATATGACGTCGGGAAGGGTCTATTCCATATTGGGGGTGGGGAGAGACCTTATGCTAATCCAAATATGACGTCGGGAAGGGTCTATTCCATGATGGTAGTGGGGAGAGACCTTATGCTAATCAAAATATGACGTCGGGAAGGGTCTATTCCATGATGGGATGGGGGTGGAGAGAGACCTTTTTAAATCGCGGGCTAAACAAAATGTATAAATTGACAGAAAGACGCGCTTAAAGCCGATAGGATATTTTTTTTTTTAAATATCTAAACTAAATGACTTGAAATTGAATTCGCGAACCTAAACAAACAGCTGTGCCTTACGGGCCGCTTTTAGCCCGCGGGCTGGAGTTTGCGCATGTCCGGTATAGTCCATTACTAATTTTCTGGACCTTGGGTCATTAATATAAAAAGATAGTACATTAATATTTTTTTTTAATGTTTGAAATTATGCTGTTTTAAGTTTTCGCGTATCTAACTTCATCTTTTTTTCATTCACAAAAAGGAAATAATACAAGACGGAATAAAACAACATGCCCTACGGCCAGATTTTGTCAACACAATAACAGAGTATGGCCAGAATTCCTTTCATCTCGCGGTCACTTAGAACAGAGCTATACTATAACTGTGCCATCCTCTTTGACAGCGTCCTCTCCATCTGTTATGTTTGACGTCATTTACTTTCATCCATTAGTGACCTATCTCAATTATTGAAACCAATTTTCCCCCAGTTTTTTTTTTTCCAATGGAAGTTTCAAAATTTATTATTAAATCATAGTACACAATAACTAAATGGACGACTTCTATTTCTTTCTTAATGCAAATAAGTCCAAAGGTTTTACGCAGAGTATTATTTTCAAATTAGCTGTACCCTGCAAAACTTATGCATAGAGTTATATCCCCTTAGGCTTGATCAGTAGGTTAGGTTATTTTTTGGTTTCGGGTAGATCCGAATTGTTGAGGATTGTATTTTAAACTGGAATGCTGTTGTATTAATTCTTTACTTTCGATTTAACGCAGAACCCATACTGCTATTATTTTATTAGAAAATTAAAAAAAGCTTTTGTTTTATTTTTTTGCGTTGGAGATAGTACCCCTGTAAATGGGTGGTTGGAGGGGGAGGGGGCAAAAAGAACATTATTAATGGTGGGCCACCACAATCTTGTGTATGGGGTGGAGGCGTCGATTTCGTATTGCTTTGTTTAATTTTAAATTTTGTGTGTGTGCTATATTGATTGGAAATCGTGTTGAAGGGGTCCCAGTTGTTATAGTTTGTCTGGGAGGGGCCCTATATTCTCTGCTGGCGTGGAGAGCCCATCCAGGCCCACCGACAGAAATTTCGGTCCCCTGGGCAGGGCTGTCCGGGCCCCTAAAACTCGCCGGGCCCCTGGCCATTTGCTTCCCTGCCCCTCCTCTCGGCGGCACTGGGCCCATCCATATTTACATTTAGCCTAAAGCTCAACAGTTTTTCTTTTTTTTTTTGCAGAAACATATTTTCATTTTTTTATAGAACCCATTCGGTTTAAACATCCAATCAGAAACGACATGTCAATAATTTTGAATTTTTGTGAAACATATATTTTTCTTGTAGAATGAGAAAGGAATAGTTTCATATTGTACAAAAATATATTTATGTTTTAGGATTAAAAAAAAAAGATAAAAGTAAATAGATTAGCGATGATAAATATGCGAGAGGTTATCATCTTTACATATTGAGTTGACATACAGATTAAAACTTTCTTGTGAGAGTATTTTTGTTGTTGTTAAAATGTGTATTCCAACTAAAAAAAACGTTATTATTAAAAATATTCATCTGAGCTTTAGTAATATATCTCAAGTTAGGTCTGCGCATCTGATTCCAGATTCTGAACAAATAAACTACTGGAGCGAGGACAGTGGGTTTAAACTTCAAATTTAAATGAACCGGACATCATCCTTTAAGCTACTTCCGCTTCGATTGGTTCGAACTCAGACGACGAGTGGCTTCCGCCCCCCTCTTCCTTCTCCTCCTCATCCTCACATCCCTGTTCACCCCCCTCCATTGCACATTATACATCTTCAAGACCCCCAACTGCCCACTCCATACGCTCCTACCCCCATCTCCCCCTTTCCTGTCTCAACGCTTTCTTATACTTCTTCTTTCCGTTTTTTTCTTGACACAATCACACGCACATACGCCCACCCATCCTTGGGACATTTCAATTACACGCCCCTGTGCCCAAATGTGGCCATAATGACACGGGGCAGTTACACACACACACACTAGCACACACACACACACACACACACATGCAGTAGCACACAATAATGTACACACATACTTTTTCGTCCAAAAAAAATTCTTTCTCGTGACGTCGCCGGAGGGCTGTTCCCTGTAGCGGGGAAGCTGTGTTGGCTGTAGTGGTGGCGGTGGTGGTGGTGGCGGTAGTGGTGGGGCGTGTCAATCATGAAATGATACAACTCTCAGGATCAAATGACGTGCGCACGTCCGCACGTGTGTGTGCGTGTGGGTGTGCGGGGAAACTGCTGCTGTTGAGGAGAAGAGAAAAAGGAAGCCCCTTCTACGACTCCCCCCTCCCCCCCCCCTCCTAAAGAAGTGTGAAACGACTTTCACAACCGAGAAGATCTTGAAAAAACAATTTCTCAATGATCCAACCTAATCAAGACACGCCTAGAAGAGATCATTACAACGGAATTATAATTCTATTCCAAGCAGACCAGATCGTGTTCTTTCCCCCAGGTTTTTTTTTTTTTGTGTGTGAATTTTTTTTCTTTTCTGAAGTTTTTTGGCTTCCGTAGTTTTTATGATATGGTTCTGGTAATCTAACCAAATAAAAATAAGATAAAATAATACAGATTAAGAGCCACATTAACTGCAGCACTGATGCGTGATAGTGAAGTCCTCTGGATGTTTCTGTGTGTGTTCGTGTGTGTGTGTGTGTGTGAACAGCAAGCTCTGTTGCTAGTCATTAGCGATAGGTAGACAGACCACCTGAAGTAGCGGTTCTCACAACTTTATTCACTGCTGTACCCCACAAAAGAGTGTCAAAGTATGTCCTCGGGTGTCACTCACACGTTATAGACAAAAATTATATTTTCATATAATGGAATGAGCTCCCCTTTTCTAATGCGATACTTGGGCACGTGGTGTCCCGTGCCCCTTGTGGTACGGTTACCACCGGTTCAGAACCGCGGATCTGGTGGGGGGACGGCTATCTTTTTTTTTCTTGAACGCTTGGGTGGGCTCGCAAGGTACAACAAACATTTTATGTTGGATTATAATTTAGTGGGCTTATAGCAATAAAAATTTAACTCCCAAGGGGAGGGGAGGGCGAGAAAAACTTCTTGTATGGGATTATTTTTAGATACACATCTACGTATTTGTATTAGATAAGCCGAGTGTACTGATAATAGATATCGAATGATGTAATAATATCTGCATATACAGGGGGTACACTTAATTCTAAATATTTTTTTTATAGAGAGGCAGTTACCCATCCTTCCCTTCCACCCGGGGGGGCAGGCATTGGGACGTTTATGGCGCCTTTACCTATAAATGACTAATATGACTTAACTCTTAAAAAGGGAAAAGAGGGGGGTAGATAAGGACACTTGCTGTCAAAGATCTTTTTAGGGGGCCCAGTATTTTTGTCTTTTGCCTAACCAGTATTTATACATAGGGCCCCCAAAAAGTATTTTCCGCTCCCCCCCCGGGACCAATGTAACTTTTGTGATTGCCACAATTATTGACGCTGTTTACTTGATTGTTAACAGATATATGTATAAAAAAATGTGGTGAACTATAAACCAAAGAACATGATAAAAAGATAAAAAGTTTTTTTTTAAAATAAAACACCCTTGTCTAAATCTAACACATGAACTGCACACAAATTCTGGAATTTTTTTATTATTATAATCCTAAGTTATATTGAAAAAAAGAAGCCAGGCCTGTAGTATGGTAGAGTGGCGAAGAGAGGGGAAGCTATGAAGGAGAAGCCAGTTATGCCTAATTATTATAACAGTTGAATGGTTTGTAGCGGGAGGCGGGGAGAGGGGGGGGGAAGGGGGGGATTGTTAAAAAATAGAAGCACTCGAGAGTCCTGCCACAAGTAGAGACCCCCCCCCCCACGGTCACATGTGACAGCTCTCACAAGTGCCTCTCCAGTAATGGCGGCTCTATGTTGACGGGGGTGGGTGGGGTTGAAGAAGCTTGCTACGATGACTGCCTTGTATTCAATAAAGGGGTGTGTGGTGGTGGGGGGTGTGGGGGTGAACAAAATGGCGGCCCTTTCAGCTAAAATGGGAGGAGGAGGAGGGGGGGGGACGGGGAGCCCGACGTTAAATATCGGAACGAGAGGCTCAGCGTAAAAGATTCTTAAATAACCGTTTGTTTAAGGGGGTTCTCTCGTCCTGGGGAGTATAGTTAAGAGAGTGGAGGAGAGAGAGAGACAGAGAAACGAGACTACAAATGTTCATAATAATAATAAAAAAATAAGGTTGGGGGTGGGGTGGGGCATGGAAAGGGGAGGGGGGGGGAAGAGTGAGGGGACTGTAGAAGCAAATAGTTAAACACACTTCCACAGTGTCATTTCGAAAATAACAAAAGAAAGTCTGGCAGTCAAATATGGAGGCGGGCCACACCCTCTTTGTTGACGGGGGCTCATTAAATTTGAAAAAAAAAAGGTGATCGGACATCATAAGAGAGGTAGAGAGATGAGGGGGGGGGGGAGGGGGAGAAGGCAAGGTTGGTCTGGGAGTGGGGGATGAGGAGGGCAGACTACAAGTATGATGAGGTGAGAGGACAGGGACTAATGAGACCTGACATCGACAGAATACACTTGAAGTCACACGTGAACAAATGGATGGCTGGGTTTGAATAATAGAACGACAAATTTTGTCTTTACTGTGTCTGTTTCCCCAATGTCTTTCTTTACCTCTCTCTGCCTGCTTGTCCGCTCTGCTAACGTACCTGTTTGTCTGAATAATACATGCTTATGTGTGTATATATATATATATATATATATATATATATATATATATAATAATAAAACGCAATTCTGTCTGATGTCTGTATGCCCTGGATGACGTATTAAATATCTGACGTTGGCTGTCTGGCTGCGTTCCTGATCGGTGTGATGCAGAGTGTGGGTTCGATCCCCGGCGATGAAAACTTCCTGTACCTGCTATGGGGCCTTTCTTTCAGTAACACCCTCTACACGCTGCGGTAGTAAAGGTAAAATAAATGTACCCTGATTTACCCCCGGGTTGAGGCTCGAGTTCCAGATATACAGCCGTACTCTACAAGCAGGTCCGTAGCGTGCGAGGGGGCCAAGGGACCGGGCCCCCCTGCGTTTTGTCTGCCCCCCTCCGCTTTTTTGTTCTACTTGGTAAAATGTATTACCTGCCCCCCCCCTGCTATTGCCTAGCCCCTGCTGTATAATTTTCACGCTACGGGGCTGTCTACAAGCCAAATTTATAGATTATAAATATATGTCGTATTTTTGCTGTGCAACCGAAATTCATAGATTATAAATAGATATGTTGTCTTTATTTTCGTATCCTTACCCCAACCAATAGTTTTTTTTTTTAATAAAACAAAGCTTTAAAACAAAAAAAAACATGATTATTATTACTTGTTCTTATTTAGCCAATGATATAGTGTGTATTATAAATTCATGTTTTACTGTTTTAAAAAAAAAAATGACACACTTGAAATTTCATGTGTCGACACACACAGCAACAAAAAGAACAACAACTTAAAAAAAAAACAAAATGTCTGCTTGACGTCATCCGGACACCACGCCTTTCCTTCACACTGACCAATTATCGTCAAGTCCTGGCACTGCGACGTCATCCCTGCTCCCATGTCTTTCAGAGATACGTTCACTCCTTCTGTGTCTAAGCCCCCCCCCCTTTCCCCTTCACACCTCCATCATTCATCTATCTCCTTCCTCCATCTCACTCTATCACTCATCCACTCCTCTTCTAATTGTCCTCGCTAAGATCAGCCTCCTCCGTATGACATTGTCGCTTCATCCACGGTATTCAGCTTTCTTCCGGTCTACACTCTACACTGGACAAAAAAAATTGTTTTTTTTTTGTTGGTTCCAAGAAATATACTCACTTTGACTCAGACTGTGTATTGTATGGATGGGAGCGTATGGAGGATTTGAGATTGGAGGTGGACAATGATTGTTGGACATATGAAAACAGGAAGTGGTAAAGATTGGATCAGGTGAATGTTGGGGAGGGGGCGGGGCCAGGGCGGGCTCTGGGCATAGGCGACATAGGCAGCTGCCTAGGGCGCCAAATTGCTAGGGGCGCCAAATTTTAGAAAAAAAACTTTCTTTACTGTTCATGCAGAAGGGGCGGGCGTCCTAATAGATGACTGCCTCGGGCGCAAAATTGCCTGGGGACGGCTCTGGGCGGGGCTAATGATTTGGTAATGTAAAAGATTCAAGTCGGCGATAATTTGGTGAGTTAAGAGATGGAGGAGGCGAGAGATCGGTGGGGTAATGATTTTAGGATTATGAGATTAATGTAGGTGGCTGATTGAATGAGGACTAGTTGGTGGGGTGAAAATAATGATTGGAGAATGTTAAGAGTTAATGTAATGTTTTGGAGGAGTCAGCAGGTCGTCATAAACAGTGCCAGAAGCGGATTTAAGGTAGGGTGTACGTCTGTAGCGCCAACTTTTGAGGGGATCCCACCAT
>JAGDYQ010000115.1:2801648-2824627 GCA_021962125.1 Bulinus truncatus
ATCCATCTATCCATCTATTTATTTATCTATCTATCTATCTATCTATCTATCTATCTATCTATCTATCTATCTATCTATCTATCTATCTATCTATCTATCTATCTATCTATCTATCTATCAGGGACGAGAGGTGAGTGTTGCCGGTCATAACTCTTAGAGAAAAATGTATTGATGTTTTTATGCTGTATACAAAGCACAAACTAACGAAGGTCTATATATTTGTATAAAATGTTGGACAACATATACAACAATAAAGGCTTTCTTTGTATATACGAGTATATAGTTAATCACTTACTTAGTTGATTTTAAGAAACAGATGTTTATTATCGACGATATTCTAAACCACAGTTTCTTTTCGATTTACTCCAAACTAGTCCATTTACTGGGGAAACCTTACATGTAACAGAATGCAGTAACCCACTGAATACATGTCCTGTGATTCACATATGTGTTGGGTGTCAGTATGGCACATACTCAAACTTACAGTGTTGTTTGAACAGGGTCCTTTGGATTATACATTCAAATGACGCTGCTTAATTTGCTTTACGAGGTGGGAGTATTTGGGAGGGTGTGATGACGTAGCCTGTATATTTAACGAGTGACTTGCAAGGGTTTTCTTCTTTCTAGTAAAAATTTACATTTATATGTTGAAAAATGGTATTGTGTAAAAAAAAACTATTTGGCCTTAAAAGCTATGCCACTGTAACCAATGCTTGGTTTTGACTTTTATAAGAGACTCACAGTTTAACTGTGTTTTCGTATGGAGGTATGCTGCACCGATCATGGTAAGAATGGTCAGGGGAGAGAATCAGGGCCGATTAAGGATTATGTAGGGCAATGTAGGCATTAGGCACTATAGATTCGTGGGTCCTAAGTTGAGAAGAGGAAGCCCCACGATTGAGTTTTCGAGACTACACCATCTGGATTAATGATAGTAATCTACACAACTTATTTATAAATTAATTATATTAATTAATTTTAACTAATTTAATATTATATAATTGTAAATTTAAAAAATGATTTATTTTTCACTTTTTAGGCCCTATTTTTGTTTGTAGGCCCTAGACACAGTGCCTATAATGCCTAGGCCTTAATCTGGCCTTGGAGAGAATCACTGGCTGACAGAATGTGATCGAGGAAGACTTGGACCTCATTGGAAAAGGTTCCAGTTTTCATGTCCCTATACTCATGGAAGCAGTTGTGTACTCATATGAACTTAGTGTTGATGATTAAATGAACTTCGTTGTTCTGATCCAAAACAGGGCTTACGCTATTATTAAACACTGTGTTGAATTATTATTTAAGTAACAAGTCGCATCATGTAATACCCCTGAGCACAGGGCCGGTCTTACAAATAGCGGGGCCCAATTTAACAGAAGCTTGCGAGTCCCCTCTTATATTTTTTTTACAATAACAACTATAACGATTAGAGCTAAATGTAAATTGCGGGGCCACTGCCAGGCGCGGGGCCCAAGCTGAAGCAATCGGTCAAATCGGCCTAAGACCGGCCCTGCCTGAGTAACAATATACTTTGATTGAGACATTGTTTTCAAATTCTGATTTGTACAGGCATTTACACTGACTTCATTCATGCTTATTTTCACATGCGTGAAATATTATTCTCAACAGACATTCAAACATTTACACACACATGCACTCAACCCAAATAAACGATTCAGCAGTAAAGGCTTACATACGTCATAACGGATGAACTGGCAGTGTTTAATGGGGGGGGGGGTATATTACATCAACGATAAAGTTTATGGTAGTGATAATATGACTGAGCCAGCAAGAATGTAGCAATACATAATTGTTTTGTGTAATGACATACATTATCATTAAGTAGTTAACCGTTCCCCGTATAGCAGATAGAATAGCGTAGCTACCAATGCCGCAGTAGACATATACAAGGTTAGACTGTACGGATAGCTAAATCTGCAAGTTCAACGAGGACAGTAATCAGCGTCGTTCTTACGTTGCTGTGTTTGGGGTTTTTTTGGAGAGGGGGGGGGAGGGGGGGATGCACTAACGATGATTCTTCAAACCGATATAATTATTTTTTTGGAATTGATATAATTAATATTCGTTTTAAAATGTGAGATTGTCTTAAAAGTACCTACCTTTCTACACTGAGACATTATGATACTTTTATATGTTTAAATGTCTTTTTTCTAAAGAAAGCTTTTTTTTTTTTTTAAACAGTAATTTAACAGTTAATTTAACTAAAAAGCTACTAGCTAAAAGTTGAAAGTTAAACCAAATTTTTTTTTAAAAGTTAAATCAAAGTTTATCTAAGTAAAAAAAAAGGGTTTAGGTAGAAGCGTAGTTTAATTTTTTTTTTTTATAGTTATTAGCTAACATATTAGTTAATTTCCAAACAATGAACAGAATACAAATTGTGTATTCTATGTTCTGTTTCGTCATCCAAGTAAAAAGCATAACTAAAGTAAACCTATAGATAGCTATAAAATGGAAGATATAGGTAAGACGGAGTTCTAACAAATCTAACTACAAGAGTACAGGTAGATTTTAAAAGATATCTTATTGTGGATGACCACTTACTTTCTAAATGTGTTCCATTTTTTTTATACTTGTTTGACACCTGTAAACATTTTATAGCAGTGATTCTCAAAAAATAATTTGAACAATAATTTCAGCTGTTCTTCATTTTTTTCTTTGCTGTTAGGTCTCGAAAATTGATCAGGTTTTTAAGAGGGTGTTGAATCGCGAAAATGATAAAATATTTAAATTATTGAAAGATGAGTCTAAACTTGAACTGCTACTATTAGTAAGACAGCGGCCATTATATTTTTTCAGCCTTACAGGCATTTCTCCTATTGAACAATCCGCATATCATCCATCGACATCTCACAGGCTCTGTTAGAAGCGTAAAATAAACACGAATGTAATGAGCTTAGGAGTTCACATTCTTCAAATTGACTCAAGCAATTTAAAAAAAAAACTTCTTTTATTTTTTTTTATTTCTCAAGAGGCTAATGGAAAAAACAACTCACAATTAAACTGCTTCTATCCAATACTTTATAAAAGATTCTGCAGTAAATGGCACCTGTTGCAGAGAGAAAAATCTGTTTAAAATTAATTCCTATTATCACTCAGTTTTCTAACAAATGTGAAAAAACAAGTTCTTTCTTCAAATTACTTATCGAATCTACTTAAATTTTTGTATTACACAATGTTTTCACCGATAATAGGATTTTATACAGGTGGCAATTTTAAATCAAAATTAAAATGAACTTTTTTTCATTCAGCAGAAGGTTTTGTTTTTATGTGTTATATGTCTAATATTATTTATTTTCGTTGATATTTTTAATATATTTTTGGCGTGCCAGGAAAATGTTCTTGTATGCCGAGTTTGGCATACGAGCAGTTCATAAGCCATCCCTGTTGAAAATCTTCTGAGAAAGACAAATGTTCCATCAATTATACAAGACTGCTGCTCCAGTTCTAGTCAAATAAACATCTAGAGTGGGATTGGGGGATGGGTTGCTAACAACAAATCAACAAGTGCTCTTCAGCAAAGTTTGTTTTCGATTCCCTCACTTCACTTGTAAAGTCACGTGATTGCTAATGTGCAGACGATATGTCATCTGCCGTACGGGTGTTTACAATTTGTACAGATGGGATGAAACGGGCAGGAATGGTGATAAATGTCAGTAGCCTGACTGTCAATATTACCTGTCACTGTCACAACAGTCGTTTGTTTATTTGTTTCTTGAAATATTATTACTAAATTCATAGATTTAATACGGCGACATATGTGGATATCATCAAACGTAACTTTAGAACCATAGAAAACCATTCTTTATATTACGTAAATAGCAGAGATGTTCCATGTACTGACCACGCAGGTATAAGTACCTAAAGTGCAAGTACTCGTGCACACGTTTTTAAAATTGCAAGTCAGACAATGAGTACAAAATACCAAAGGTGCAAGTACAAGCATCAAGGTGCAATTGAGGGGGTGAGTTCCAAAACCTGCTAAGTACAAAATTTTCAAAAATTGAGTTATCATACTCATTAGCTTATTTCCCTATATTGGCATATATTCTGGGAGTGGTTAATAATTAATAGCGCTGATTTAAACGGTATTTAACAGTTTTTGGAATTAACCACTCCCAGAATATATGCCAATATAGGGAAATAGGCTAATGAGTATGATAACTCAATTTTTGAAAAGTTTGTACTTAGCAGGTTTTGGAACTCACCCCTTCAATTACGAGTACAATTACTCAATTAATGTATTCGAGTAAAAGAAATATTGAAATAAGTACCAAGTATCCCATTAACAGAGGTTAATGCCATATACAGCTGTAATGTTATCTATGTAGTCATAAATATGCAGATACTAAGTTCCAGTGGAGTCCATATAGACTAAATGTTCATGATAGATGAAGTTGTCGAGTTATTGTTGAAATGCCATGTGACATCTGCCTATATGGATGATACTGATTAAGTGTGTTTCTGAATATAGCTTGTATATGAGGACAGAGGGAGGCATTGGCTAAACGTATTCCCGTAAATTCATAACAATGTACAGTAAAGCATTATTCTAGAAAGGCGAGCTAGACAGCCGCCTTGCCCCTCCCCCCCCCACTTCCAAATGACCCCCTTCCAATAACAATTCTGATAAACTTTGATGCTATAGTTGCCCGACATATCTTAATGAATCTCTACCTAGCGCCACTAAAACAGTTCTGAGGGTTGGCTCAGTAAATAATTTTTTTTTTAAATGCTGTTATGATCCACAGCAAATAAAAAGACGAAGAATCTTACATTTTTCATTGACACCTTCACCTAACTGATGGGCTCAGAGCAACCAAAAATAAATTTTAAAAATGACGTTTACCCGCGGCTATGAAAAAAACATAAGATCGTCTCTGCTAGTTGCAAGTATATTGCTTATACATGCACATTTTTTTTTTTGTGAGAGGCAAACAAAAAAAACCCGCAACTATATGTCTGCTATAGCATCCAAAGACATTTTGTTTGAAGAAGCGCACAAATTATTCGCTTAAAAAATGGAAAATAATGAAGACATGTTGTACATGTACTTTTTTTCTGGCTAATAATTTCTTTTGCTGTTTCTTTTACCTTTAACGTCTAACACTACCTGGCATATAGGCCTACCTTTTCACAATGCACGAATTTTATTATACTG
Organism: Bulinus truncatus; assembly: GCA_021962125.1. NCBI lineage: Eukaryota > Metazoa > Mollusca > Gastropoda > Planorbidae > Bulinus > Bulinus truncatus. The sequence goes on from JAGDYQ010000115.1 coordinate 2,806,828, forward strand.
CCAGGATGGCGAATTATAATTTTTAAACAAAAAATCAATTTTCCATTCTGAACATCAGCTACTTGGGTTTGCATTACGTCAAAATTGACTCGCGGTTTAACAGAGATGTGAATGTATTGCGCCACAGCAATAGTCAGCCTGTGCCGTTTAACTGTCTCTGGCGATTATGATTTGATAGCTTTAAAAAATTCTATTTGTGTCTGGGCCTCAGTTTTTTTTTTATACAGGTGAATATTAGCAAAAAATTTTCTTTAGGAATGTCTCGGCTATGATCATGCGCGTGTGCATATAAAGTTGGGCTGTGAGGGTCCCTTCAAAATTGGGGACCTGGGGCGCCAGTCCGGTGCGCCCGCCATTATATCCATCTCTGTACTCAAAGAAAACAATTAGAATAAATCAATCACTCACTCATACTTTTAGACGTGAACCAAATTCATAACTTAAATTCTAATTGACAAAGACTACTTGCTGTAGAGTCATTGGAAATCATTGTACAATTGGTTCCGGGTCGATCAGTCCGGCCACCGAACATTTATACCTGAAAAAAAAACAACTTACAAATCTATACCTTTTTCTGATGCCGCCCTTTGTTCTAAGGGTCCAACATATTATGCGGCCGGCGCCCCATCCAACTCAGCCCACCTGTTTTAATATGATTTTATGGTGATACGTAAGACAAGGATTAAATAAAAACAAAAGTATGAACAAAAACAAGTCTTATAGATAAGAAAACTAAATTATACTAAATTACAGTTGAAATCTGTAAGTTGTATTATACAGCATAGTTATATGTCAGCTGTAAGTTGTATTATACGGCATAGTTATATGTCACCTGTAAGAACATGTGGAGGTCGAACTTGAGTAGATTTCATGAGTTTAAAGAAAAATCATTTTTGAATATTTTCTCAAAATTTCTTTAAAAAATGCGTCAGAAAACTGACCGAATATAAAGATTACACTTTTAACCGGTTTTTTCTCCATGTCCTAGTTATCATTCACCCATGAAACTTCAAAACATTAAAGGCTCTACCTATATGTTCAAATTATAAATGTACATCTCCATGTCAAATTCAAATGAATAGTTTCCAATCATAAGCATGTATAGATTTTACTTCACTGGAAACACCATTCTTGAGAAAATGTCACAATTTTAAACCTATCCAATCTATCATAATGTCTCAACGTAGCATTTTTTACGCTATCAGAATGTAACGGTGTAAAAGTGTAACGTTAGATTTTGAAATATTGTATTTAAAAAAACGCATACAAATCATAAATAAATGAACTAGGTTGTCAACCAGTGCCCGAATTTCGAGGTTACTAGGCGACATAGATATGCTAGGCGAACATCTTGCTCTACTGGGTGACAGATGTCCAGACAGCACTGGTCGAGAAAGCCTTATGCCTAGGGTTGCCATATTTTTTCACGGACCAACCGGGACAGTTCTGTCTTTTTTACTTTAGGTTTAGGGATGTCGGACCCGGGGGGGTGGGGGGGTGGGGTTATGAAAACAGTAATGTAAAAAACACTTAAAATATAAAATAGATTATCTTTGTTATTTTATTCATAAGGGTACACAAACCTGATATTTTTACAAAACAAAACAGTTTTCTTCTTGTTGTACCACTCGTATTTTTCACTTCTGTAAAGTTGTATTACTGTTTTACTTACCAAAATGTTACTGATCACACAAGAGCAGATTAATCATTCTCTGATCTAATAATTTTGCTCAATTATTTCCAAAACTGTGCCCTGAATCTAAACCGGGACAATTTCAACAACCGGGCGGGACACCGGGACAACCCAGTATATCCGGGGCTGTCCCGGCCAAACCGGGACGTATGGCAAGCCTACTTATGCCTATTTTTTAAGTGGATTTAGTCGAGAAATCGGGATTAATATCTGATTTAGTCTAACCACGAATGACTCACTTCATCTTCGAGAAGGCGGGGAGAGGATCCAAGCGAAATTAACATCTCTTCTGCAACTAAAAGTGGGACGGATGGCCGAGTGGTGTAGATACTCGACTGTCGACCTGAGAGTCCTGGATTCGATCCTTGGTGAGGACCATGGGAATTTTTCCTGGTGAAGTTTTTTTCAAAGTCCTCCCACAAGTCTACCCAGCTTTAAATGGGTACCTGACTTAAGTTGGGGAAGTAAAAGCGCCTGGGCGTTTTGCTAACTACACTATCCCTTCATAGGCCGAGTTTATAGAAACAAATGAATTCTACACTTCATCTGACCCGATAGCCCGATAGAACTTTTTTTTTGTGCAACTAACTTTTACACATGTTTAAATCGAGCGAGCCGAAATACGTCTCCACATAAAATATACAAATCAATATTGACAATATTCAATATTATCTATTACAAAACGTGAAATTTAAGTCACGAAAATATATTAACAGTTTTGTATTCTATCGACAATAAGAAACTCACACTCCAGCTATATGGTCCTTTAGGTCAGGCCCCCTACTTTAGCCCTGGGCCATATCGGGAAGCAATCTATCCAGTCTAAGGCTGGCCCTGAACCAATCTTACGTTGTTCTTTGTATATTTAGATTCGTTACTGTGTGTACAATTTACCTATTGTTTATTCCACCAAACATCTGTTCTAGTTTGATTTTGTTTCATCAACGATTCTTAATACACTGTGAATGTAATTTATTATTATTATTATTTTTTTAGATTGAGAAAAATGTATTATTTACATTGGAGTAGTATTTTTCGGTCACTAGCAAACACAAAAAAAACCTTAATTAAATACAAATGTCTATCGATCTCATTCAGTGGTGTAAAATGTACTCCGTCGCTCTCACAAGTTATCTGCCAGTGCGCCACGCTGCATTTGATAACCCCGTTTATGTAGACCGTGTCACGATGACATTATTGAATCACCTCAACACGTAAAATAAACAGACTCTCTGGGAGCAGAATGTCAAGCTGTGAAGCTCAGTTTAACTCCACAATGAATGAGAAATAGCCTTTTGTTTAAAAAAAATAAAAGTAAAGTACTGTATAATAAACAACTATAGCTTGTATTGTTCTATGAGTATGATGAAAGTTTATCTTCCTTAGTTGAATATAGTTTTCCCTTTACCTTACTGTTCTCCCTCTCTCTCCCTCTCCCTCTCTCTCTCTCTATCTATCTCTGTGTGTGTGTGTGTGTACGTGTGTTTATCCCTATGCTATTGCATGAGTGATCGTGCGCACGTTTAAAATAATTAGTAAACTTAAACTTTGTTTTCCGAAAAAGCATTGAGGTTCAGTTTACCAACCTGCTCTATATTTAAATATAGAACACAGTGTGGTTTACACGTTGATCTGATTGTTTTATAGATTGATTTAACCTACTTATGTATTTACAATTATCTATAAAATATGTTTATCTACTGAGTGCCAAACTTTACCCATTGTTCTCATATAAAAAATGAGCGACTTGTATAGAAAAAAAAATCTCATAAAATAAACAAAAAGATATAAACACATCAAATGAAAAAAGCCACCCTTTTATCTAGTTTCGAATACGTTTGTTTAATCTAAATACATGCACCTTAAATAGTTCTCGGCATGCACACAATTTTCAAGTAGGCTACTCTTTTATTTAGCTTATCTTAACTGACTTCAAACGAGTTGGTTGATTGTAGTAGGCGACCTGCTTACTGACTTACTTAAACTATTATAGCATGTTTGAGTTATCATATCAGTTTTGATATCACACGTATAATATATAAGTTATAAAAAAAAGACATCTTGACATAATAAAGATTATAAAAATGAGTGTTTGATTCTCTTTTTACTTCCGCTAAAGATCCAGATTGCTTATTCTGATGTTTCGATATACGACCAAATAGTTATAGTTCTAACCTTAAAAATTGTTATTCTGGAAATTACAATAACACGACTAGGGTAGATCGTAGATATGTTTTTTCGGGAGGGGGGCAGGGCCGTAGCGTGCGGGGGGCCACCCCCTGCGTTTTGTCTGGCTCCCTCTGCTTGTTTGCTCTACTTAGTAACATGTATTTCCTGCCCCCCCCCCCCGCTATTCGCCTGGCCCCTGCTGTAGAATGCCTGGCCCCTGCTGTAGAATGCATGGCCTCTGCTGTAGAATTCCTGGCCCTGCTGTAGAATGCCTGGCCTCTGCTGTAGAATGCCTGGCCCCTGCTGTAGAATGCCTGGCCCCTGCTGTAGAATGCCTGGCCACTAGACATTAGGCAACAGTACTTACTGAGACACTATTCACTATTAAAACTCTTAAAGCTATTTAATGTATGTTTTTCCCCAGTAGCGTCGAGAATAATAATATTACCCAATCACCTCCGTCTACAGTCAGTTTTCAGTATTTCATACCAATGTTTACTTTAAAAAAAAAAAATTGCAAAAAGGTATCTGATGCAGAAAGACAGTCCATATAAAACTTGATTGCCAGCAATAAGGAATCAGCAGGTCAAACAGTAGACCCCCACTGGCTGTATCCATGTGGTCCCATTCTTCCCCCCCCCCACCACCACGTGGCAAATGAAAGAATGAATCTAAGTATCTATCGTACAATATTATTTTGTTTGAAAGGCTCGCAGACAATCCATTTATTGTACAACAGGGTCATTCTCGCAGTGGCGTAGTGAGGGTGGACAAAGGGGCATCATGCCGCGGGCGCTACTAACAAAGGGGCGCCGAATGGGTCTGCAAAACATATAATATTATATGGTTTTCGAATGGGGGGGGCACTAAAAAGGTATTATGCCCCGGGCGCGAGTTAAGCATTTTCGGGTTATTTTGGGGTCCTAGGCAAATAAGCTTGGGAGCCCTTTGAAAGATCCAGAGCTGTTCTTAGGCGGAAGTCAAGTGGACCCCTTCCAGTACAAATTCCTATCAATACTAATACTATAGTGGCGACATCAGGTACTTTTGCTTCTGCCCCCCCCCCCCCCAAAAAAAAAAAAGAACAACAACTAAGAACAGTTTGGAAAGTACATGTCTAGTACCTGATAACATCATATTTTATGAGAAATAGTACTGGTGTTTCTCGTATTTATAACCAGTGCTTTTTTTTTTTCTGACAGGACGCACTGGAACAGCGTTCCGACACCTTTTTTCCCATAGACTTGTGTTTACTGCACTATTTTTAGTGTTATTTCCTATGACACGACGGAGTTCCGGTACTTTTTTTTTTTTAGAAAAATAGCACTGGTTAAAACAGTCAATAACAATGGCCCTGGATGTACATACATGGATTGTCTTTTTGGATGATTGTCTTTCAATAAAGAAATGAATGCATTTGTTCTATTTCAAATTTCATTTAAATCTGTTTCCTTTTTTTAAAGAATGGTTGGCTGGACTCAGGTTCGATAATTTACAAAACTAACATGTCGTGAAGAACGACTGACGTTTGAATCTCCTGGAATGGAGGGAGAGATTTTCACTAAATACAAAACGAAAATCTGCATAAATGGGAAAACATTAGATACAGTATATTAAGAGGGTTATGAGTCGCCTGGCTGTCAGTGTGATAGATAGATAGATAGATAGATAGATAGATAGATAGATAGATAGATAGATAGATAGATAGATAGATAGATAGATAGATAGATAGATAGATAGATAGATAGATAGATAGATAGATAGATAGATAGATAGATAGATAGATAGATAGATAGATAGATAGATAGATAGATAGATAGATAGATAGATAGATAGATAGATAGATAGATAGATGGATGGATGGATGGATAGATGGATGGATGGATGGATGGACGGACGGACGGACGGACGGAGAGACCGATAGATAGATAGATAGATAGATAGATAGATAGATAGATAGATAGATAGATAGATAGATAGATAGATAGATAGATAGATGATAGATAGATAGATAGATAGATAGATAGATAGATAGATAGATAGATAGATAGATAGATAGATAGATAGATAGATAGATAGATAGATAGATAGATAGATAGATAGATAGATAGAATGCCACTCATCTTAAAATTCTTTAAATTGCGCAGCTTCGGGACAGTCCAAGTAGCCTACGTTGCCTGATTGACACAGCCGCTGACGTTTATTAGGAATGTTACATTTTATGACGTTACACAAAGCTGAATTAGTGTGTGTGGGTTGACATCGGAGATAGTATTTAAAAAATTAAATGTATTATCAAACTTTGCATCTAAATTAAAACTACTACTGTTTTTTTTAGCCTGGCAATAAAACCAACGAATGTAAAGCCAATTAGACATATACACACAACCACACAAGGCTTTTGTGAGGGCTATAAATCAATAAAGAAAAGGAAAAAAGAAGATTTACTCACAAAATGTTTTTTTTTTAAGAATGAACAATCCGTGAGCAACGTGTGCTACGCGTAGGTAACAGTCTAGCTAGATGTGTCACGTGGAAATAGTCTAGCTAGTTGTGCTAGTTGTACACACAAACTGCAGTGGACTTAAAAAGTAGGCCTATATAACTAGTAAAGTTGGCAGCTAAAAAAAAAAAGTCATGCATTAATATAACTGAATTGATCCACTGATCCTGTTGGCTCACACTTCATTGTTGTGTGTTCTAATTTTGAGACATTATTTTAAATCATAATGTTTAGAGAATTACTATAGGTTAAGCAGTGATAGAGTTGAAGTGATGACAATGTCTTATATTAAAGGACAAGGAACAAGCAATGTCTCATATAAAGGACAAGGAACAAGTACCTATTATTGAGCAGGGGTGGGCAATTCTTTTTTATCGCGGGTCACAATGACTTCTTAAATTTGACTGAAGTACTGACCAAGAGCAGAAATTTGATGTATTCAGATGTCCGGGTGGGGGGGGGGGTGACCTAATGATGATGAATAAAAAAATGTACTACCCATGTAACAATGAATTTATTGAAATATATGGAGTGCTAATTCTTCTATAATGCATATCTTTTGTTCATGAGTTTTTATTTTTCATTCATAAAGACAACAACTACACGTTTGGTTGACTCTCCCATTTTAAGTAATATCTGTATAAAACATATATTCGGTGCCAGATGTCGGCAATAAACTCAGTCCCGCATTTTGAGCCATTCTTGGTTGTTTGTTGTTGTTGTTTTTTGTTTAAATGAGAGGGGGTGGGCAAAGGTAACTTTGGAATTTCGGGGGCCCTATGAATTTTGTGGGCCCTCGATAAATGTATTTTTTTAGAGTTTCGGGGGCCCTCCCTAGGCAAAATCTCTGTAAAAGACCGTCGAACCCAAATCTTGGTCGCCTAATAATCTTTCACAACTGGGGCCGATTTGACCTTGCCAGCTGTTAAGTCATTTCAGCCAGAGGCTACTGGCAAGTGCTTGTGACTGACCTAAATGTTAACTCCAACAGGCACGGTCATTAGACTTATATGGCTTAAGGCTTTGGCCTTCAAAATCGGTCTTCAATATTAACAAAAAAAAAAAGACTATTTGGAATCTAAATGAAAATTCCACAAGAAACCTCAAAGCGGCCCAAGCAGCGATACCCTAGTCAGCAGCCATTTTTTTTCCTGTTAGAAAAACAAACAAACAACGGACACATGTCATTTAAGAAAAGAAGTAGGGAAAAAATTTGCCGAAAAGTTGATAGTGGTAAAGTTATATACACTACTAATACAACCCAATGTCCACCCAATATAGTCATAATATGAACTATTTGTCAACAATGAAAATGATTGTATCATTAAGTTGCCTTTAAGCCAACTGTAAAAAAAAGTTTGTCTATAGTATTTAGAGTCTATACCAAAATACACCAAGGGGGACCCATCTGTGATGATCATCCATGATCCCCGTTGGTTTGGCCAGGCCCACCGACAGAAATTTCGGGCCCCTGGGCAGGGCTGTCATGGGCCCCCCGTTCTGATAATAATATTTTCAAAAGTTGATTGGCCAGTCAATACGGGCCCTAAAACTCGCCGGGCCCCTGAGCGTTTGCCCCCCGCCCCCTCTCTCGGCGGCACTGGGTTTGGCAGGGATCTAGTCTGAATGTGTATTTTTTATACCTTAGTCAAGAACGTCTATCTGGTGTACATAGATCACTCAAGCATGAAGGAAATAGGTGAGTATGTGATCGTAGATAAAAAAAAGTCCCAAAGTAAGCTGGCCTTTAGTTTTTTAGACTGAATTTTAAATATTAATAGATGTTCGTACTAATTTACATAAACTCTAAGACGTTCAGAACCATGGTTCATCAGGATGGACTTAATGCATTAAGCTTATTTATAGGCTACTAGAATCTGCTTGGGAAAATTTAACATTCCGTATATCAGACATATTGTAAATATGAACAAGACATAATATTTTACTCGTCGTTTTTTTTTTTTTGCGATGGTTTATCTGTGCACGGTCATTAATTGCTCACAAATGATAAGATACGAATGTTGCGAAATTTTCGTTAAATTTCATAAACAACCGGAAGTTACCGGGTAGGAAAAACACTGAAAAAAGCAGGAAGCTGTCAATAACGTAAATGAATGATTGCTAAGTAAATAACTAAATATGTTCTTTTGTAGATTAATTTATTCACAAATGGATACGATTCATGGATATTAAAAATATATATTATAGCAGACTGCTTACAAGGTTGGCAACTTATTCACTTGTCTTCATCATTGTTGACAATATGAAAGCTAGTAATGATTACTGGAGTGTTGTATTCTTGAGAAGTTGAGTAGGCCTATTCGCGATGTTGATCAATTTAAATGAGACTATGTGCGGATTTATTCTCTATTTTAACCCTTTTATTTTTTTTTTCAAATTTCCATTTCTGTCTTAGTTCTATCGGATATCAGTCTTTTGAAAATGTTAATTCTTGGATTTTGTCACAGTTAATAAATGATATTTTAAATAACATACAAATGAAGCTAGTGTAAGATTTTTTTTTTATTTGAAGCTAACACTCAGAATTTGTAAAGATTCGTTAGTGCATAGAACTAATAATTCCTGCATGCTATTTAATATCTATTACACACCAGATACAGACTAATCATTACATTAATTATTTGGTGAATTTAATAAATAACATGTTAATTAACAATAGAACAATCATCATGGTCCATGACCATAGTCATGCCATCAGTGAATCACCTCATTTAATGTCAGTAAATCATTCACATTGTGATAAATGAGCTTTACCATTAGTCAAGTTTACTAAATATTGTTTAACTGGCACAGAGAAATAGGCCTAGTTGTTTAGTTTTTCAGTCAGATATCTTAAGTGTCAAAAATTAAGCAAAAGTTTTGTATCACTGTGTAGTGGTGGGGAATGGGAATGCAATATAAGTGTTCAAAATTTAGCTATTTATTGATCCTACAATATAAAATGGATATTTTTGAGGTTAGGATTTCATTACACAAGAAAAAGAAATATAAACATGACCTAATTACCACTGGTTAATTTCTAAGAATTAAATATTTAGGCTACTAAATAATTTGTATTATTTGAATAATTAAAAACATGTAATTGTTTGTGACTTTTTTGTGGCACATTTACTGTCTATCACTTTGGAACACACTGGCTAATTCTAGCTTGTTGAATATCTTGATTTTATTTGGAAATATAACTCATAATAAGTACTTTAGCTATTAAAATAATTCTTGGGATGTAAACATGCATTTTTTTATTATACTGGTTTGCCATGTTGAGCACTCTGTCAATTGAGATCATAATAACACACTAAATGAACATATTTTAAGATCAAAAAGTTGGGCTGAATTGTGTATGTGTATTTGTGAACAACAAATGTTATATATCAGCATAGAATTCATCTATTCATTGTAATTTTTTACAATCTAGTATTATTTTTTTTATGATAATTGTACCCTGCAAAACCGTGCTGTTTGCAAAATGTGTTTACTTGAAAAAAAATGAAAAAATGTGACTCCTTTTTTGTTTAATTATACATTTATAATTATTTTGCTTCATATATTGCATCACATAAACTAAATCACTAAAATTATTTTACCTCATAGTCAGTTATACATGAATTATGTGACTTAAGCAATACTCAAATTTTAAAGTATTTATTACTGAAAAAAGTTCAGACATTTAAAGATTTAAATATTTCTCAAATATTATATATTTTAAAACAATAATAAAAAATACATGTAAAAGTTAAAGAAAAAAGTAGCTAACACTGACTTCAAATCATGCACAAAATGATTATGTGTTGGACTCAGTATACATGCGCTTCATCGAGTGACAGAAAATCCTACAGCATTACATATATGTAAATTTAAATATTAATGTTTGCTTTGAGTACACCAAAGTCAGTTAGTTTAGTTAACATATAAGCTTTTTATCAGCTGTTAATTAAACATCTTTAATTAGTAAGAAGATTCATTGTAAAAATACCTGTATATTTTATAAGTGTTTTAATGGTTTTAATAGGCAAAAATGTTTTAACTCTGAGGCGAATGGTGTTTGCTTTAATTTATTTTTTTATTGATGCATATGTGATAGGTAAAAAAAGTTTAGGGTCTAGGTTTGCAGCTAGTCAAAGCATGCTTTAAATATTTATCTGATGGTATTGAATAGATTTTGGTTTAATCAATTTGTGATTAAATGTCTCCATTAAGTTTTGGGCAGCTCCCAAATTTTTTTTCTTTTGTATTATCTAATGAAAATGACTTTTGGTCACCAAATCTTAATGAATTGACTAAGCTGCAACTATGAGGAATTTTTTTACTAAATAAAAAAATGGAAGCTGCTTTTGACCTCAAGCATTACCACCCCTGGCTTATACTACCAGTCATTATGTAAACATTTGTACTGTCACACTTTCATAAAAAAGTTATTTAATACAAATATTATTAGCTACTTTTGTCATGATTCGGTGAAGTGTTATTCTCAATAATTATATTGGGTTTTTACCCTAATTCCAAATGTTTCTAATACAAGATTGTGAAGAAGGATAAAGAGATTTTTTATGGTGCATGATAGAGAAAATATCACAATGTGCAATTTAGGTTATAGACTGTGTTTTCCATCAGACAACTGCAAAAGGGTAGAGATAGATAGCATAGTTTAGACGTTCTGGTGAACTATATTTTCCTAGTGGGACATTTTACATTTTGTTTATATTTAGAAAGCCTTCAAAATTTCTAAAGAACAAAATTATAAACATTACCTCACAATTTAAAAATGGGAAGAAAATCAACTAACATACATTATTAAAGGAAGTCTGTTGTAATTATATTCTTAAGTCATAAATGCGTTAAAAAAATAATAAGTCCTTAATTTGATGAGATATTAATATTAAAAAAAAAACAAACAACAAATATGCTTAAAAAAACAACAGAGCAAACACAAGTATATTAAAACACCTCTTCCCAGTGATAACAGTGCAAAGAAAAATTATTTCTTACTTTGATTTATTTCAAAAGTATATAACATTTAATACCTGAAATATATCTATTACACTTTAAGAACAGTCTTTTGTAAAAAAAAATAATAATGCAACTGTATCCCAAAATGTAATTAGAAAGTGTTTTTTTTTATATCTCACTAATCATTAAATAAATATAAAAATTTGTTGATTATAGTTGATTATCAAGTTTTTTTTTTGTTCCTCAGGTACTATAAGTCCATGTAAACAAACAGCAATGCAACATGATCAAACTGAAGAAGTTGAAAGCTTTATCTTAGTCTATTAGTTGAAATTCATATGTTACAGTAAATGAAGATAGCACCAGGATTGAAATCATGTCAGTTAGACTTGGCAGCACAAGCTCTGTCTGCTCAGTAGCACCATTTGATGCTAATGATATTCACATCTCTGTTGACTTGCCAGATGCTGCCAAATTTCTTTTAGATTTTCTAAGCGAGATATCTGCAAAACCAGAGCTATGCGAAGGACCTCTCGTTGAATGTGCTGTCCAGAGATATGAAAGGTACTGGTTACCCCTTGTTGCAAAACACCCGGGCCGTTTGCTGCCAGCTCCTCTGGACATTGAATGGATCTGGCATTGTCACATGCTTTCGCCGACAGCTTACAGTACAGACTGTCACAATATAGCCGGGAAGCTGATAGATCATCATTTAATGGAGAAATCCCAAAGAAGAGAATTGCTAAAAGATTCTGAAAGGTTATGGAGAAAAGAATATGCTGATGTGCCTTTTTCTGCATGTGATGCTGTTACCCCATGGTTTGACTGTGAGTTTGTTTCTGCCTTGACATACAATTTAACATTAGCCGTATCAAGGCAGAAATCATTTTACTATCAGGTCAGTCTTCCTCATTATAGAGATGACAAATTTTTGAACCATGCTTTTTTACGCTACAAGAAATTCCTGTTTTTAAAGTGCCATAACCCTGGGGTATTTCTTGTCCCCTGTTATGATAATGATCTTATGTGGCACACCCATATTCTTCATCCCGTGTTTTACAAAGATGACACTGAGTCTTATATGGGTAGCATATTGGACCATGATGATTCTGTCAATGATAGATCTCTAGGGTCTAAACTGGCACTGTCAGAAGCAAAAACTAGAAACTTATGGAGAAAGGTGTTCAGTGAAAAATTCTCTTATTTCGGAGCAATGTATAGAGGAGAGCCCCCCTACTCCAAATTGCATGTTTTGACAAAAGAAGATATACACAGAGTTTGCACTAAACAGGCTAATGTTCTTATTGAAAAGGTTCGAGTTTCAGGGCTTCCTCTTGGTAAAACGTATAAATTGAAACTTTGTTACAACACTGGATACCAAAATTTCAATCGCTCTTTATTTGTGACAGAAAATATTGCTTCTGTGAAGGGAAATGCAAGGACTTTGGAGGATAACAGCATCAATGCACATTTTTCTTTTGATACTCGCTACAACGACAAAATCATTGCTAGCCTTCAGCAGAAATCAGGAAAACTGTGCCTAGGAACAAACGATGTCTTAGGGGAGGGGAAGATAGATTTGCAGAAGAAAATTCAACCTCTCAATAGCAAGGGATTATCAGCGAATGATGACATTGACTGTGGAGATGGATTATCTGTTGGTCTAGTAAGTAGATTTTGTTTCAAAAAGTATGTTTGTGGTCTAATAATATTTAATAATGGCAAGAAAGAAACTAATGGTGCTGTAAAAATTGTGTACAGTCATCACTTTTGTTTAGTCTTAAGAGTATGAATTAATATTGTCTTTTTCATTCTGTGATGTGATATAAATATATTATTATTAAGTATGATAAGAACGTATCAGAGAGATGACTTATGTACAGTACAAAAAAGCTTGTGCTTGTGTTGTAAGCAATAGCACATGGGGTAGGATCAAGATTTGGAAGTAAGAATCATACCAGGGACTAACTAGAAAGTCTCTTTCACAGAGGTAAACTTAATAGAAAAAAAAAAGAGTAAATTTCACTTAGCTCTTAAGTACCATCAGGGCAGGTGAAGTGTAGAATTCATCTGTCTCTGCAGCCACTGGTTATTAAGGGATTGTGTGATGTCGTCCGTCGAAGTGAGCGATCGTACGTATAGTGTGAGCGACGCTCACAGCCCACCTTTTTCCCAAACTAAAGTTTGGTAAAGCTTGTTGGACTAAGTGGACTTTCAACAAACTTTCACAAGGTCCTGGAAAAATTCCCTAGGTTGTTGGTGAGACTCAAACCCAAGACCCTCTCTTGACATTTTAGTCCTCTTCATCACTGGTACCCAGGCTACAGACTGGTACCAGTCCATGGATCAAATAGTATTGGGCTGTCTAAGAAACATTAAATTATAGTATTTTCTTTGTATTTATTGTGGTGTATTTCTCTTTGAATTACGAGGCTAGCCGGGAGATATGTGGCAATGTAAATATAACAAAATAATTACAATCAATGCTCGACATCCCCTCCCCCCTCACCCTCGCTGGATTATCAAAAATTGACCGGTCTTTGGAGAGAAAAAGAAGGGTTGGGGACCACTGCTCTACACAACTTGACCATACCCCCCCCCCCCCCCCAAACTTAATAAAAGTGAATGTAAACAGTATGGAACTGGAAATTAAAGTGACACATTGTAACAGTTTATCTACAGTATTGCAGACAGATGATATAATTGTTTAAGGTAGTTTCTACAATGAGATTAGTGGTTTAACTTTTATAGATTTGGAAGTAGAAATAATTCGGCTGGCGACTAGAAAAGAAAAAGGTGAAATTGTGATCAGAGACAAGTTTTAAGAAGAGAGCAGTAAATTAATAAATTTTACTGAAAAAAGCAATAGATTGATTTTTCATTGGAGAATATGGTTTATTGTAGTTAATTTTACATATAAATTTTGTGATTTTCTAAATATTTGTCATCAGACCTACAGGTGTGTTTCCTTCATTCACTCATAGGCAGCAGCATTACATAAATTGTATTTCAGAGTATGTAAAAAAAAAGCTTTTGATATTCAGTTCATTTTCATCTAATATTAGCCACGAAGCAATGACTTCCGCTTACTTTTGCATTTCCTAGTTTAACATACATGATCCAACCAAATTAGATTTATTTATTGCAATTTTTGATAATTACACAATACTTCTTTCACTTTTCAATTTTTTGACTAAAGGAACCAAGCAATAAGAACTTTCCACTTCATTCAAATTTATTATTTATCTATTATTTTCTCTTTTTTAATCTTACATATCTGTTTTTTTTTTTTTGGTCTAATAAAAATTATATTAATATTTGGTTAATGGGTCAGACCAAGTGAAATTGGTACAGACTTTTAACATTGGTTGCTCGACCATTTCGGATTTCAATGAAACTTTCACAGAATGGTTAGTATTGTTTTTGAGAAAATGCCTTAAAACAAATAGGCGATTTGCTAAAAACTTGATTTTCAAATTTAGGGTACTGTCCGACATTCAGCCATAATTTTTACAAAAATGATCAAATCCATCTGTAATTTCAGATTTCCTCATCTAATAGGCTAATAATCATTATGTGAAAGTTTCATTGAAATCCAAAATGGTCGAGCAACATGCTCATTCCAATTTCACTTGGTCTGATCCTAATGCAACGATCATTAGTATTTTTAAGTAGGCTTAAATAACCCATGATAGTTATAAGCTCTTTAACCCTTTTGTAACATTTCTATTGACTGAAACATAGCAAGTAATAAGAATAAATAGGTATACATGTATTATAGAGATTTAGAATGTTTCACTTATTTAAATTGCTTTCTTTTTTTTTTAATTTACTTGAAATGTTAACAAATTGACTAGTTTTTATCAACTAACGAATTATTTTCATTTTTAATATATTTTATGCATCTATGCTTTGCTAAATTTACCATGGGCTTTTTTTTTTAACTTATTAACCTCAATGAAATAAACGCAAAATTGATGAAAATAAAATTTACTAACATGGAACCAGACGTTTATTAGAGAGATATCAGTGTATTTTTCTAATTCATTTTTAGCAATCATTTGCTTAATTAAAAAAATGTTCTAGTACTGAAAATGTATTTGTGCAGATATAAATATATTTACTTGTCATTCTAAAAATAAGCTATTAAGGATCTAGTTCTGAAAAATGTATAATTCTAACTAATTCCCAGGTTTGGAATTGTCCTGCACCTAAGTTGGGTCCCTGTGTATTGAGGCTAGAAGCAGGGGACTACCAGAGTTGTGTGATGCCTGAAGACAGAGAAAGTATGTGGGGACCTATTCCTCTTCCACGCTTGCCTCCTGGCGTTGATAATCATTGTTCTGTTGCTTCACATAAGTAAGAATACCTGCATGTCAACAAGATGAAATATTGAGGACTTTTGATATAACTATAACTTAAAATAGAGACTATTGTAATAAACTAAAATAAAATTTATTAGATATCTTAACTATACATTTAAAATGTGGGTGTATAAAGCTATACTATGATTTTATTATGTACCTTTGAAAAACTGCACTTAAACGAATTAATGTTAAAAAAATATACAAAACACATGCTATACTGAGACAACTACAAAGGGAACAGTGTTTAGCTGGGTCAAGAGTAATTCTGATTAGTGAAAATGTCTAAATTAAAATTTTTCTGTACTTAGATGGTCTATAATTGATTCCTCTTCACATCTCAGCTCTCTTGACATGCCATTGAATCTTTCTTGCTGGTCAGACTCAATATATGGTCATGGAGCAGTCATCTCTCACATCCCTCTGGCAAATCAATCAGATCTATTTTAAATAAAACGACATGCTTATTTTAATTTACAATTGACAAAACTACTTCAGCAATTTCTGTAATGGGGGGGGGGGGTATGCATGAATATTTACCTTTTTTTATCTATGAAATTGTTTCAAGTGCTTTTGTATATTTGCAAGGTAATGCATTACATTTGTTTTTTCTTCCTTTATAATTCAGATTGTTTAACCATACCAGAAGAGTTGTGTTTACTGTGAGAATGATACATAGCGAGCCATTACTAATGTCAGCCATTCATGTAATTCTGTGACATTAACTATAGTAACCATTTATTCAGTTGGAGACCAGCTTCCTCTTTAAATACATATTGAGATTTTAATCATTTGTGTTCCTTTAAAGTCATTTTAAGAGATTCTTTTGGTAATAATATTTCGTTTTTTGTTCATTTGGCAAAATTCACAATTCTCTACAGGTAATAGATAGCAAAAGATGCAATAAACTAAATCCCAAGAAGGTCAAAAGGGCAGTACTTATAAAAAACAATTTTGGTGACTAGGGTGTGGCTGTTGGATGGTGGGAAGGTTTTCAGAGAAGATCAGCAGGTAGAAAAGGTTGGATAATTTTTGTGAATGATAAAATTTTAAATGTAAATGTAAAAACATTGAGGTTGATCACATAAACTGCATCAAATATTTCCATGACTCACAACTTTTTTATTAAAAACTTGTATTATTTTTGTAACTTAAAGACTGAAATTTTATTTAATATATTATCCAGTGGATTTTCTTTTATTCATAGGGTCTTTGATGAAGGTCATTTTGGAAGTCAAGATTTTTGCACTTGGCACAAACAAGTGGCATTTTGTTTCTAGATCTTCTTCACTCTCTGGCAACTTGCAAGTTTTAGGATTGGAGATAGTGTGGTGGGATTTAGGCAGTGGATTTATTGAGATCAATTCAGAGAGATCTGAAATAGCTGAGAACCTTGGCCTGATATTCAGTGTTGCTCTGATTCATGTACTGTGCCAGCCTCGACCTCAGAACTGGGCACCACAGCTGACTACCCCTAAAAGTGAAGAGCAGGCTCTTCCCAGGCTCGGGGGCTCTGAAGAGATTGCTTTGTTGCTGGCTGCTGGAGTGTTGATAGCCACACCATGCAATCATGCTATAAGAAATCTCTTCAAAAGAAAGAAACAGGACTTTAGGAGAAGGTACTAGTGGAATGAGAGCTCAGAGAGAGCAAGATGACAGGTATGAAAATAATGTACATCCTCCTGTCATTCTCCCATGAAGCGGAAGTGAGTGCTGGCTGGTCTGAAGAGTGGAGCAGCCATAGCAGTAGCAGCAATGTTAATGTCGCTGGTGCAGATGTTGCAGTTGGAATGTCAACCAGTTTAACAATGATCAAAAGAAGTGATGATGACAAGAGGGAAGTGAGGAAGACCTACTAAAAATCTCCCGCCACCTTGTGACGATGAAATATGTGGGGATGAGCTGTCAGACAGGACTAGTTTGCTGCGTGTCACAGATAACAGCAGAATGAGAAGGCTGGACAGGAGAAGGGACAGCCCATAGCTGTTTGTCTCAGACAGGAAAGCATTAGAGAAGAGGAGGAGGAAGAAGAAACCATAGAAGAGACTCATTTCTCTCCTACTGCCTCCGCGGTAGAGGAAGAGTGTCAGGAGTCTTCAGAAA
>JAGDYQ010000115.1:2825127-2858128 GCA_021962125.1 Bulinus truncatus
CTCTGGTCACTTTTATCTAACACTGAGTCCGAAGTAGAACGTAGATCCCCGCCCCTCAAACAAGGTCACCTGACTGGTCTCACTGATGTTTATGCCAGTTGAGAAGGAGGGAGAACGAAAGTTGTTTCACCCCCCCCCAATCTCCTTTTTACACACCTGTCCAGGTGATAAATGGCGCAGAGTCGTGGTTCAGTAGAAAGAGAATTTACAATAACATAATTAATGCCCCAGGCCTGCGGCATGCTGGGGGCAGGGGCCGCCCCCTGCGTTTAGTCTGCCCCCCCCCCCCGCTTATTTGTTCTACTTAGTAAAATGTATTACCTGGATTTTAAAATTTAAGTGGTTTTGATAAGAGGCTAGATGCATAGGTACAGGGGCGTATGGTTGATATTTCAGTATGACTTCGAAATACTCTCCCTCCCACCGAACAATATTTAAAAAAATAACCGTATATTGTGGTTTTAAAAAGGAAACGGTACAAGAATTACGAATATGCCTACTATAGCCTATTTTGAGGTACATGTGGACAAATGGTGTAGTGCGCTCGACTGCCGATCTGAGAGTCACGGGTTCGATCCCCGGTGAGAAACAGAGAAATATTTCCAGGTCCGGATATGCTGTGGTTACAGAAACAGATAAATTCTACACTTCATCTGCCCCGATGGCCCTTTATGTGTAAGAGAACTTTAATTCTATGTTTTATTTTGAAAATATAAACAACTTAAATTAATGCAGTTGTCTCTTTATATCCGTATACAGTTGTACACTAATAACTTATATTTTAGCAAATTCGTAAATTAGGGATGTGTAATCTAGAAATAAAGCCCGTATGGATTTAATAGATATTAATGGAGGGATTTCACTTTTTTTTTTGTTTATTGAGCTTTTTTTTTTTGTAATGTTTTATCCATTTTATGGGGACGGATGGTCGTAAAGCTGTAAAACGCTTGACTGTCTTACCTGAGGGTCCCTGGTTCGATCCCGGTTAGGACTAATGGACATTTCAGCTCATGGTTAAAGTCTCCGCTATATCTCCCGTGGTGCATCCATGGTCAACTATGATGGGGATGAAAGAAGGGCACTGCAAAAATTGTCCCCTTAGTAGTTTATAGGATCGAAGAGATTTCATGTTATCCCTAAAGGGATTTCACACATTAATTTTATTTGGAAAAACAACTTTCCCCACTATGAGTGTTAATAATATTATAAGAGCTGTAATGGTATTCGAATACAAAGAAATTAAGCTACTTTGTCACAACTAGTTAAAAACATCCAAAGATTTCATAGAATATGGTAGCATTCTGCCTGGATATATCAAGTAATTCTTTTTGAAGATCTCATAGCCCATAAGAGTTTCTCTCGAATACGCCAGTTAACTTACCTAAAGTAGTGTTGGGGGTAGTGGTCATAGGCGGCTATCAAGTTTGATTATCCATGAGAACAGATCTGATTCAACGTATCTATTTTCTCATAGTATTGTCCCTTGTTTGTTTACTTTTAATAGGCTTCTGCTTTCCTGGTTTTAATTTCTTCAGAGAAACAAATTTATAGTCGGTAATAATGTCTGAGATTTCGGTAGATAAAATATAAACTCAAGATTCAAAACATACTTGTAAAAAAAAATAGAATATGGAGATCTACAGATATCAAAAAAGGGATGAAATGTCAGGAAAAAAACAACAAAAAATGGGGACTGGTGGTCAGTTTCATCCCTACCAAAGTCATACATGTGGGGACTGGTGGTCACTTTAATCCCTACCAAAGTCATACATGTGGGGACTGGTGGTCAGTTTAATCCCTACCAAAGTCATAGATGTAGGGACTGGGGGTCAGTTTAATCCCTACCAAAGTCATACAGGTGGGGACTGGTGGTCATTTTAATCCCTACCAAAGTAATGCATGTGGGGACTGGTGGTCAGTTTAATCTCTACCAAAGTCATGCATGTGGGGACTGGTGGTCAGTTTAATCCCTTCCAAAGTCATACATGTGGGGACTGGTGGTCACTTTAATCCCTTCCAAAGTCATACATGTGGGGACTGGTGGTCACTTTAATCCCTACCAAAGTCATACAGGTGGGGGGACTGGTGGTCAGTTTAATCCCTTCCAAAGTCAAACAGGCAACAGCAAAGTTACTTCTTCCAATAGTACAACTTCACATGTGCTTGTTGTTTCTTCTAGTTTTTAAATTAAAAATTGTCAAATGAAAGTAGTTTTTTTTTAAAGTATTTTTATTTGTCATATGAATGGGAAATTTCAAACAAACACACTATATAGTAAAAAATATACACTTTTAAAATAGTAAATATATAATGGCTTAGATCACAATTATTTAGTCTCACGAAAGCAATTATCATTCAAAGCTAAGAAGTAATCTGGATCTCGTATCAATAGTTCACAGGAAGAAATAATTAAAATGAGCTAAGAAGGTGGCAACAGCTCAAAGTTGTTTATAAACGCTTTAAAAAAAAAATAAATACAAAATATTGATTACCCAATATTGCTTTTTATTGTGACAATGATAATAAAACTAGAAAAAAAAATGATGCATGGTTTTTTTGTCCTATTTCATAATCGACTAGATGTTGCTGACTGCAATGAAACATGGAATCAGAACAAGTTAAAAATATGGATACTTAAATTAAGCATGACCAATTTAGGAAGACCAGAGGGAAAACAAATGTCTGTAGCATACAATTTTAGGGTTAAAAAAAACAACAACTTAATGAACTGAACATTTTTAGAAAATATGAAGACAAACATTTCTGTTTTGAGCCTTACAAAAACTTGAAAAAAAAAATATTCTTAAACTGATAGTTGAAGATTCGCCTTCTGCGATAATCACACTTTAGCGAGAAAATATTTAGTGACTTGTATTAGCTTAAATGACTTGAAGAATAAAAATAAAAAAATAAATGTCATTTTATCTGAACCTTCATTCTAAACAAGGGAGAGAATATTTTGAATCTGTTCACATAATTTTATCAATAGATCAAAAAATAAAAACTATGAGTAAATGTTAATTACAGTTGATTACATAAAAGTGTAAAAAATTGCTGATGAAATTACATCTCAACAAAGGAGAAAAGATTTACTAGCAACATACAAGCTCAAGTTATATGAAAAAAATGTATTATTTGCCGTTTATTAACAGGTGATGCAATATAGGGCGACAACCTGAGACTTCACTTTATCGGATTAGTTCATTTTTTAATAAGTAGATTATAAAATAATGTACATCATCTTAGTCACATATGCATTTGGTTTTAAAGTTGCATATTGATTATCACAATATTTGGTGAAAACAACGGTGTTGGTATAGATGAAAAATACATTACTCTGAGAATATAAAAGAAAAACATCATACAAGTGCACCTAAAAGAAAAACATCACACAAGTGCACCTGACAAAGGAGCCCCAGTCACTGAATATAAATTTAAAAAAAAAAAAAGCAATAATATTCTAAAAATAGATATGAAAGATAAGTTTACACTCACTCACATGACCTACCTGCAGATTTGATAACAAGTAGTAATCAGTTCAATTAAAAAAAAAAGTTTGAAAAAAAAAGGATAATCATGTTAGGAAATAATAAGATGTGGCTTTAAAGTGTTGCAGATTGACAGGAAATGGAAAATGAAAAAAAAAATGTCTTAATCAAATTAGAAAGGTATTATTATATTTATTATTCATGCTATCTTGAAATAATGTGAATGTGAGTGATAATTTTTAAAAATAGATATGATTATGTATACCTATGGAGATTAACAGTGAAATTTGATGTAAACAGCAAACATGCTTCTAAGTATTTATAAGTGACTTTTTTTTAATAATTAGGCTAATGTTTTCAAAATCAATTAAACGTTTAAAGCCATAAGTAAATGTTATTGAAGGTAAGGAAAAAAGATTCGCTAAAATTATATTTAAGTATGCATTGAAAATAAATTTAATCCAGACAAAATATGGCCGGAGTAATCTTCAGGGCATGGTGGATAAATTAAAATGGTTTATTTATCTTTATTAGTCTTATCATGTAAGTGATGCATATAAATATTTTGAAGTGGTTTTTCTTTGTACGAACATATTGCAATTTATTGAAAGCTGTTCACAAAGTAAATAAAAAAAATTAAACCATATGACTTAAACATAAAATATACTCACAACTTTTAAAGATTATGAAAAAAGATACTGATTCTTGTGATAGGCCAACTGTTTTTATGATTCTGATAAAACCCCCACAAAATCTCTCAATTTCCATTCTGATATTATTACCGATTGTTTACACAGAATTAATAAACTTTATGTTCAAGTTTTAAAAATGGGTAGAGGCAGGAAGATTTAAAACCAAAGAATCGCATTAGGATTAAAATATTAAGTGAAAAAGTTTCAATTTTCTGATTTCGATGTTATCGCCAAATCACTAACTGATTCCTACATACTGTTAACTCAGTAAGCACTCATAAATTAATCAATTTTTTAAAAAATTCATTTAAAACCTGACAATGTCACATTCTACTTAAATTAACAGCATATTAGAAAAACACAACTATGATATGACATTAACAATATTTAATATTAATAAAAGAAAAAATTCCTATTTTCACAAGCAAAGTGATTATCATTTATTTAAAATACATTCCTCTGGAATGTGCTTGAGTTTAATTTTGCCATTTCGAATTCAACAACACAAATACTAAATCAAAATGATTATATAAGCCAATTCCAATTTGGTAGATCAACTGAAATGTAGAAATATATGTCTATAGGTAAGTCAAGAAAAATGTTTAAAAAGTATAAGTAACGGAAAAAAAAAAAAGGTAGCATTCACACTGAACAGTTGTTCATCATTGGTATTATTAAAGTCACACAGCAGGGAAAAATACTTTTTGGCTTGTGACTTTAACACCTGAACGAAAATTTTATTAACTTAAGAAAAGTTCTAAAACCATAAAAAATAAGATAATTTTATTTATTAAACTGTAAGATAAACAATGTATAATAATCAAAAGCCACAATAAAAATAATGCTTTGTGCAATTTTGAAACATTAATTATTCAGTAAAATATAATTTTGTTTTCAGTTTTCTAAAAGAAAAAAGGCTATACAAAATTATATTATTTGGTAAAAGTAAAAACAGTGAATACTTTTGAGATGTCAAACAATAAGACGATGATGAAATAAAACTTATTTACTACTGCTATGTTTTAAAAATTAAAAAATAATAATCAACTGATAATTAATACTGATTTTAGGAAATGTATGCAAACATTATATAATTAAAAAAAATGAAACTGTTAATTAATTGATACCATTGTAATAAACCAAACGTAAACACATCATTTATTGAATGCATGAAAAAACAATGACATTTTTGTGCACTGAATGAAACATTGGTTTTTGGAAAATTCATAGAATAGGCATTCTGAATAAAGGAATTGACTTTTTTTTTTACAATGAAACATTTGCTTTTAGAAATGACAACAATTTAATAAAAGGGACAGTAAGTAACAATCATAGTTATATCTACCTGAACAGAAACAATCAGTTTACAAAATCATGTACTGGATTTACTCTAAAAAAATAATACTTCATTTTAAATACTGAACAATGAAATAAATAAGCAAACAGACAGTTGTATTTTTTTTAAAGTAAATTCTGTAACATCAAAATGAAAAGAAAAACTTTTTAAGCAGTGCTTATAAGATCATCACTATCTTGAAATGCATACATTGTAGTGCTCTTCTACGAAGTTTCAATGAATATTATTAAGTTAGCTATCTCCTAAAGCTGCAATAGTTTAGTTTACATTGATTTTTAACAATCCGATTGTTCTGAAAAAAAGAAATGACTTGGATATTTTCAAAAAGTTAAAAAAAAAATGAAATGATTCTAATCCCATTCAAATTGTTATCAAATCATAAATACATTTTCTTTGGCTTTATTTAATCAAAAAAAAAAAGAAGAAAATTATCATGTGAAGTTTTCTTAAAATGTTTTTATGATACATGAATATTAATACAGTCAAACCTCAGTTTACGTAACTTGATTTACAACTATTTTGAAGGACGAGCACAATAAAAAATATTGATTCATATGAGTAATGCCTTGCAAGATGAGTAAAAAAAATTTAATAACAAATTCTAACTTGATATTCATTTAAACTGCCAAGTTTATGTAATCACTACTGAGCCATTAGCTCTTGTCTTATATGTTTTATCTTACTCAGCATATTTCACATGTATAGTCAAATCTAAGTGAGAATATATTGTCTACTATTGTTGTAAATGTTGTGACTGTAGTGCGAAAATAGCACAATGAAGAAAAATAGAGTGAGAAATCCCTTACTTCTAATTAGATTAAGGGAGGTGTGTAAATTGTTGGAAACATCTACTAAAATGTAGCAGTGCTACTGTTGAATATATTTACCACATTAATATGTGAAATTTCAGCGCACTTCTTACAAAAAGAAGGTGTCACTAGATTATTACTATAATAACGCCATATAAAAAGAAATTTTTGTTTACGATCATTGATTCCATAAGTATCAGTTAAAAACATTCTAAGCAATGATTTACTTTGATCACTTAATATTAAATTTGAAATATAAAAATATTAAATTATATTCATTATTATGTATAGGAATAATTAAAAAAAAAACACCTAAGTTCCTTTATTTCTTATAGGCTGCGATATACTTTGGATTATGAGCACCACTCAGGAACATGTGATGTTCATAAACTGAGTTTTGACATTAATTGAAAAAAAAATTCTTCTGCCTAAATTTAGATAAACTGACAAAGAAAGTTAAAAAGAATGTATGAATTCAAAAAGCGACTTTTCATTAGGCATTGATTAATTTTTTGTTCAAACTATCTTATAACTAGACATTCTATTTTATAATAGAATATTATATAATTTTATATAAAACCTTCCAGTTCGTAACTTATCATCTAAACCTCAGATCTTTAAACAATTTACAAACAAAAAATAAGAACACACAGACATAAATAGAACAATTTTTGAAAAGTTATTAAAAAAAATGATAAATTTGATGTTCTATAAAAACACAACAAAATCTTAATATAATAGAAACATTCCAAATATCTGACAAACTGCATATGAAATAGAATTGAAACAGGACATCAGCAGTATAGTGAAGTTGTATAGGTCAGTGAGGGTTATTTAAAACACTGTTACAATCGCAGAATTGGGTAACTGCATAACTGATAAGTTAACTTAATTTGGGAACATAAACTTTAAGACCATTTGTATATTCTTCCGAATTTATTTAAAATATTCTGAACCACTTTCTATAAAATACTAATGGAGGTAGACATTAAAAATCTGGCAACTCAAAATTCAGATCCTTCACTATTCCTGCATGAATGCCAGGAGAGCATTTTTTTTACTGGAGGTGCCATTGAGGCTTTGATGTACACCATTTACAATAAAATGTTGTTCTCTTTCACTTGGTGTTTATTTTTTTATTCCTTTAAAATACAGTAAATGTGGTAATTTTCTATTAAATATATATACAGCTTATATATAACCTCCATTTATAAAAAAAATAATCTGCAACAATCAGATCTTGAGGTTGCAGTTTTTTTTTAATGTCTACCGGTACATTTTTAGAAAAGCTCTGAGAGTCAATGGGATAAAAAAAAGAGGCCAAATCAATTTACTCTGTTCAACCAGTGTATATAAATTTAAGATATGTGCGAATCTTTTTTTTTTTTTTTGAAAATATTTAATGAACAGGGGCATTAAAAGATAGAGACAAAATTTACAAGTACATTCAAGATCACTAACCAATATAAATATGAACAAGGAAATGTTAAAACAAAGAATGACAGAAAAATTAGTGGTAATATTAAAGGTTTAACAAGTATATTAACATGAATATTACATATGTAACAATAAATTTGCTAACAGATCATGATACAGTCAATGAAAGCTAGTGATTGTCTTACATGTTATAAATAGATATATTATAAATATTTGGAATTTAATTTTGGTTATATACAGTTTATCACTTTTAAAGCTTGAAAACTAAAACAAAAAACATTTTAGAATGTGAACAAAAAAAAAAAAAAGAATAACCACAATGTAAACTTTCAAATCAGTACTGTTCTTTAAAAAAATAAAATAGGTAATAGCGAATACATTAAAGATATGCCAAAAATGCATATAAATTGTTAAGTATTTGATTGTTTTATTTAAAATTTTTGAGAACTGATATGACCATTACCAAAAAAATACATTTAAAAATAAAAAAGGATAAAAGAAATTATAAAATTTTATTATATAACTATCTTAAAAGGATATTAAAATTAAAAAAAAAAAAATGGACTAGAACTCTTCAATAGAAAAACTAGTGATGTGTTAAAAAGAAAAATCAGATGAGACTGTCAATTAAATGCAGATTTGTGTACAATTAAATAAAAAATGTTGTCAACCCATTTAAATGCATAAAAAATTCAACTGTAAACAAAAATATGTGGAAAAAAACAAAAAAAAAAAAAAAACAACTTTAGCCTCCACAACCACTTCCTTCACCGCCATCAACAATACCTCCATCAACGTACTCATTAACTGAAATCTCACCACCTCCCAAGCCATCATCACCTCCTCCACAATAGAGCAGCCCTGCTGGTAAAGTGGAATGTCCATTTTCTCTGCCGTCTAATTCACCAACCTGATTGTAGCCCCCGCAGTCACCTCCTCCACCAAACAGTCCTGCACTGACACCTGTGTCGCCATGATCTTTGTAAGACCCATAGCCTCCATACTCTGTGTGGTTTTCCATGGAAGCATTCCTCATTTCATCACCATACGCATCCCAAATGCTTCTTCCTTCATGACCACCATCACCAGAAAACTTATCAATCCCACCATATCCATTGACATGGTCATCACCACCAATGCCGTAGAATTCATCATAGTAGTTGTCAGCATCATTTTCATAGACCATATCCTCACTACTATCATGCCCGAACGAATTGGGGAGAACTTCACTTCCACTATCGTGGCTCGGATCATTAGTATATACACCATCTGTGTTGGCTGTGCCAGGCTGGCCGAACCCAATCACTTCCACATCATCCTCAACTTCATCACTGTCACTCTCCCCATTACCAAAGAGCCCCGTCTGGCTGTCAGCATCTAAATTATAATCGTCTCCTTCAAAAACACTCCCACTGCCTTTTTCTGAAGACTCCTGACACTCTTCCTCTACCGCGGAGGCAGTAGGAGAGAAATGAGTCTCTTCTATGGTTTCTTCTTCCTCCTCCTCTTCTCTAATGCTTTCCTGTCTGAGACAAACAGCTATGGGCTGTTCTCTCCTGTCCAGCCTTCTCATTCTGCTGTTATCTGTGACACGCAGCAAACTAGTCCTGTCTGACAGCTCATCCCCACATATTTCATCATCACAAGGTGGCGGGAGATTTTTTAGTAGGTCTTCCTCACTTCCCTCTTTGTCATCATCACTTTCTTTGATCATTGTTAAACTGGTTGACATTCCGACTGCAGCATCTACACCAGCGACATTAACATTGCTGCTACTGCTATGGCTGCTCCACTCTTCAGACCACCCAGCACTCACTTCCGCTTCATGGAGAATGACAGGAGGATGTACATTATTTTCATACCTGTCATCTTGCTCTCTCTGAGCTCTCATTCCACTAGTACCTTCTCCAAAGTCCTGTTTCTTTCTTTTGAAGAGATTTCTTATAGCATGATTGCATGGTGTGGCTATCAGCACTCCAGCAGCCAGCAACAAAGCAATCTCTTCAGAGCCCCCGAGCCTGGGAAGAGCCTGCTCTTCACTTTTAGGGGTAGTCAGCTGTGGTGCCCAGTTCTGAGGTCGAGGCTGGCACAATACATGAATCAGAGCAACACTGAATATCAGGCCAAGGTTCTCAGCTATTTCTGATCTCTCTGAATTGATCTCAATAAATCCACTGTCAAATTCCACCACACTATCTCCAATCTCAAACTTGGAAGTTGCCAGAGAGTAAAGGCGATCAAAAGAAACAAAATGCCACTTGTTTGTGCCAAGGTGAAAAAATCTGACTTCCAAATGACCTTCACTCAAAGACCCTATGAATAAAAAGAAAATCCATTTGATAATAAATTAAATAAAATTTCAGTCTTTATTACAAAAAATACAAGTTTTTAATAAAAAGTTGTGAGTCATGGAAATATTTGATGCAGTTTATGTGATCAACCTCAATGTTTTTACATTTACATTTAAAATTTTATCATTCACAAAAATTATCCAACCTTTTCTACCTGCTGATCTTCTCTGAAAACCTTCCCACCATCCAACAGCCACACCCCAGTCACCAAAATTGTTTTTTATAAGTACTGCCCTTTGACCTTCTTTGGGATTTAATGTGATGCATCTTTTGCTATCTATTACCTGTAGAGAATTGTAATTTTACAAATGAACAAAAAAAAACAAAATATTATTACCAAAAGAATCTTCTTAAAATGACTTTAAAGGAACACAAATGATTAAAATCTCACTGATGATGGAAGAGGAAGCTGGTCTCCAACCACTAAATGGGCTACTACAGTTAATTTGTCCCCATAGAATACATGAATGGCTGACATTAGTAATGGCTCGCTATGTATCATTCTCACAGTAAACACAACTCTTCTGGTATGGTTAAACAATCTGAATTATAAAAGAAGAAAACAAATGTAATGCATTACCTTGCAAATATACAAAAGCACTTGAAACAATTTCAGTTAGATAAAAAAAAAAGGTAAATATTCATGCATACCCCCCCTCCCATTCCCATTACAGAACAAGTGAAGTAGTTTTGTCAATTTGTAAATTAAAATGAGCATGTCGTTTTATTTAAAATAGATCTGATTGATTTGCCAGAGGGTTGTTTGAGAGATGACTGCTCGATGACCATATATTGAGTCTGACCAGCAAGAAAGATTCAATGGCATGTCAAGAGATGAGATGTGAAGAGAATCAATTTAGTAGACCATCTAAGTGCATGAAGAGTAAATTTTAGTCTTAGACATTTTCACTAATCAGAATTACTCTTGACCCAGCTAATCACTGTTCCCTTTGTAGTTGTCTCAGTATAGCATGTGTTTTGTATTTTTTTTAACATTAATTCGTTTAAGTGCAGTTTTTCAAAGGTACATAATAAAATCATAGTATAGCTTTATACACCCACATTTTAAATGTATAGTTAAGATATCTAATAAATTTTATTTTAGTTTATTACAATAATCTCTATTTTAAGTTATAGTTATATCAAAAGTCCTCAATATTTCATCTTGTTGACATGCAGGTATTCTTACTTATGTGAAGCAACAGAACAATGATTATCAACGCCAGGAGGCAAGCGTGGAAGAGGAATAGGTCCCCACATACTTTCTCTGTCTTCAGGCATCACACAACTCTGGTAGTCCCCTGCTTCTAGCCTCAATACACAGGGACCCAACTTAGGTGCAGGACAATTCCAAACCTGGGAATTAGTTAGAATTATACATTTTTCAGAACTAGATCCTTAATAGCTTATTTTTAGAATGACAAGTAAATATATTTATATCTGCACAAATACATTTTCAGTACTAGAACATTTTTTTAATTAAGCAAATGATTGCTAAAAAGGAATACACTGATATCTCTCTAATAAACGGCTGGTTCCATGTTAGTAAATTTTATTGTCATCAATTTTGCATTTATTTCACTGAGATTAATAAGTTAAAAAAAAAAGCCCATGGTAAATTTAGCAAAGCATAGATGCATAAAATATATTAAAAATTAAAATAATTCGTTAGTTGATAAAAACTAGTCAACTTGTTAACATTTCAAGTAAATTAAAAAAAAAAAAAAAGAAAGCAATTTAAATAAGTGAAACATTCTAAATCTCTATAATACATGTATACCTATTTATTCTTATTACTTGCTATGTTTCAGTCAATAGAAATGTTACAAAAGGGTTAAAGAGCTTATAACTATCATGGGTTATTTAAGCCCACTTAAAAATACTAATGATCGTTGCATTAGGATCAGACCAAGTGAAATTGGAATGAGCATGTTGCTCGACCATTTCGGATTTCAATGAAACTTTCACATAATGATTATTAGCCTATTAGATGAGGAAATCTAAAGTTACAGATGGATTTGATCATTTTTGTAAAAATTATGGCTGAATGTCGGACAGTACCCTAAATTTGAAAATCGAGTTTTTAGCAAATCGCCTATTGTTTTCTCAAAAACAATACTAACCATTCTGTGATGAAAGTTTCATTGAAATCCGAAATGGTCGAGCAACAAATGTTAAAAGTCTGTACCAATATCACTTGGTCTGACCCATTAACCAAATATCAATATAATTTTTATTAGACCAAAAAAAAAACAGATATGTAAGATTAAAAAAAGAGAAAATAATAGATAAATAATAAATTTGAATGAAGTGGTAAGTTCTTATTGCTTGGTTCCTTTAGTCAGAAAATTGAAAGTGAAAGAAGTATTGTGTAATTATCAAAAATTGCAATAAATAAATCTAATTTTGTGCTGATCATGTATGTTAAACTAGGAAATGCAAAGTAAGCGGAAGTCATTGCTTCATGGCTAATATTAGATGAAAATGAACTGAATATCAAAAGCTTTTTTTTTACATACTCTGAAATACAATTTATGCAATGCTGCTGCCTATGAGTGAATGAAGGAAACACACCTGTAGGTCTGATGACAAATATTTAGAAAATCACAAAATTTATATGTAAAATTAACTACAATAAACCATATTCTCCAATGAAAAATCAATCTATTGCTTTTTTCAGTTAAATTTATTAATTTACTGCTCTCTTCTTAAAACTTGTCTCTGATCACAATTTCACCTTTTTCTTTTCTAGTCGCCAGCTGAATTATTTCTACTTCCAAATCTATAAAAGTTAAACCACTAATCTCATTGTAGAAACTACCTCAAACAATTATATCATCTGTCTGCAATACTGTAGATAAACTGTTACAATGTATCACTTTAATTTCCAGTTCCATACTGTTTACATTCACTTCTATTAAGTTTGGGGGGGGGGGTGGATGGTCAAGTTGTGTAGAGCAGTGGTCCCCAACCCTTTTTCTCTCCACGGACCGGTCAATCTTTGATAATCCAGCGGGGGTGAGGGGGAGGGAGGGGATGTCGAGCATTGATTGTAATTATTTTGTTATATTTACATTGCCACATATCTCCCGGCTAGCCTCGTAATTCAGAGAGAAATACACCACAATAAATACAAAGAAAATACTATAATTTAATGTTTCTTGGACAGCCCAGTACTATTTGATCCATGGACTGGTACCAGTCTGTAGCCTGGGTACCAGTGGTGAAGAGGACTAAAATGTCAAGAGAGGGTCTTGGGTTTGAGTCTCACCAACAACCTAGGGAATTTTTCCAGGACCTTGTGAAAGTTTGTTGAAAGTCCACTTAGTCCAACAAGCTTTACCAAACTTTAGTTTGGGAAAAAGGTGGGCTGTGAGTTATGCTAGTCTGCTAGTCACACAATCCCTTAATAACCAGTGGCTGCAGAGACAGATGAATTCTACACTTCTCCTGCCCTGATGGTACTTAAGAGCTAAGTGAAATTTACTTTTTTTTTTTTCTTTTAAGTTTACCTCTGTGAAAGAGACTTCCTAGTTAGTCCCTGGCAAATCTTGATCCTACCCCATGTGCTATTGCTTACAACACAAGCACCAAAAAAAAAATCACTGTGCTTTTTTGTACTGTACATAAGTCACCTCTCTGATACGTTCTTATCATACTTAATAATAATATATTTATATCACATCACAGAATGAAAAAAACAATATTAATTCATGCTCTTAAGACTAAACAAAAGTGATGACTGTACACAATTTTTACAGCACCATTAGTTTCTTTCTTGCCATTATTAAATATTATTAGACCACAAACATACTTTTTGAAATAAAATCTACTTACTAGACCAACAGATAATCCATCTCCACAGTCAATGTCATCATTCGCTGATAATCCCTTGCTATTGAGAGGTTGAATTTTCTTCTGCAAATCTATCTTCCCCTCCCCTAAGACATCGTTTGTTCCTAGGCATAGTTTTCCTGATTTCTGCTGAAGGCTAGCAATGATTTTGTCGTTGTAGCGAGTATCAAAAGAAAAATGTGCATTGATGCTGTTATCCTCCAAAGTCCTTGCATTTCCCTTCACAGAAGCAATATTTTCTGTCACAAATAAAGAGCGATTGAAATTTTGGTATCCAGTGTTGTAACAAAGTTTCAATTTATACGTTTTACCAAGAGGAAGCCCTGAAACTCGAACCTTTTCAATAAGAACATTAGCCTGTTTAGTGCAAACTCTGTGTATATCTTCTTTTGTCATAACATGCAATTTGGAGTAGGGGGGCTCTCCTCTATACATTGCTCCGAAATAAGAGAATTTTTCACTGAACACCTTTCTCCATAAGTTTCTAGTTTTTGCTTCTGACAGTGCCAGTTTAGACCCTAGAGATCTATCATTGACAGAATCATCATGGTCCAATATGCTACCCATATAAGACTCAGTGTCATCTTTGTAAAACACGGGATGAAGCATATGGGTGTGCCACAAAAGATCATTATCATAACAGGGAACAAGAAATACCCCAGGGTTATGGCACTTTAAAAACAGGAATTTCTTGTAGCGTAAAAAAGCATGGTTCAAAAATTTGTCATCTCTATAATGAGGAAGACTGACCTGATAGTAAAATGATTTCTGCCTTGATACGGCTAATGTTAAATTGTATGTCAAGGCAGAAACAAACTCACAGTCAAACCATGGGGTAACAGCATCACATGCAGAAAAAGGCACATCAGCATATTCTTTTCTCCACAACCTTTCAGAATCTTTCATCAATTCTCTTCTTTGGGATTTCTCCATTAAATGATGATCTATCAGCTTCCCAGCTATATTGTGACAGTCTGTACTGTAAGCTGTCGGCGAAAGCATGTGACATTGCCAGATCCATTCAATGTCCAGAGGAGCTGGCAGCAAACGGCCCGGGTGTTTAGCAACAAGGGGTAACCAGTACCTTTCATATCTCTGGACAGCACATTCAACGAGAGGTCCTTCGCATAGCTCTGGTTTCGCAGATATCTCGCTTAGAAAATCTAAAAGAAATTTGGCAGCATCTGGCAAGTCAACAGAGATGTGAATATCATTAGCATCAAATGGTGCTACTGAGCAGACAGAGCTTGTGCTGCCAAGTCTAACTGACATGATTTCAATCCTGGTGCTATCTTCATTTACTGTAATATATGAATTTCAACTAATAGACTAAGATAAAGCTTTCAACTTCTTCAGTTTGATCATGTTGCATTGCTGTTTGTTTACATGGACTTATAGTACCTGAGGAACAAAAAAAAATTTGATAATAAACTATAATAAAAAATCAAAACAAGAAATAATTTTTCTTTGCACTGTTATCGCTGGGAAGAGGTGTTTTAATATAATTGTGTTTGCTCTGTTATTTTTTAAGCATATTTGTTGTTTTTTTTAATATTAATATCTCATCAAATTAAGGTCTTTTTATTTTTTTAACGCATTTATGACTTAAGAATATAATTACAACAGACTTCCTTTAATAATGTATGTTAGTTGATTTTATTCAATTTTTAAAGTGTGAGGTAATGATTTTTAAATTGTGAAGTAATGATTTTTAAATTGTGAGGTAATGTTTATAAATTTGTTCTTTAGAAATTTTGAAGGCTTTCTAAATATAAACAAAATGTAAAATGTCCCACTAGGAAAGTATAGTTCACCAGATGGTCTAAACTATGCTATCTATCTCTACCCTTTTGCAATTGTCTGATGGAAAACACAGTCTATAACCTAAACTGCACATTGTGATATTTTCTCTATCATGCACCATAAAAAATCTCTTTATCCTTCTTCACAATCTTGTATTAGAAACATTTGGAAATCGGGTAAAAACCCAATATAATTATTGAGAATAACACTTCACAGAATCATGACAAAAGTAGCTAATAATATTTGTATTAAATAACTTTTTTATGAAAGTGTGACAGTACAAATGTTTACATAATGACTGGTAGTATAAGCCAGGGGTGGTAATGCTTGAGGTCAAAAGCAGCTTCCATTTTTTTATTTAGTAAAAAAAATACCTCAGAGTTGCAGCTTAGTCAATTCATTAAGTCATTTTCATTACATAATACAAAAGAAAAATAATTTGGGAGCTGCCCAAAACTTAATGGAGACATTTAATCACAAATTGATTAAACCAAAATCTATTCAATACCATCAGATAAATATTTAAAGCATGCTTTGACTAGCTTCAAACCTAGACCCTAAACTTTTTTTTACCTATCACCTATGCATCGATAAAAAAATAAATTAAAGCAAACATCATTCGCCTCAGAGTTAAAACATTTTTGCCTATTAAAACCATTAAAACACTTATAAAATATACAGGTATTTTTACAATGAATCTTCTTACTAATTAAAGATGTTTAATTAACAGCTGATAAAAAGCTTATATGTTAACTAAACTAACTGAATTTGGTGTACTCAAAGCGAACATTAAAATTTAAATGTATATATATGTAATGCTGTAGGATTTTCTGTCACTCGATGAAGTGCATGTATACCGAGTCCAACACATAATCATTTTGTGCATGATTTGAAGTCAGTGTTAGCTACTTTTTTCTTTAACTTTTACATGTATTTTTTATTATTGTTTTAAAATATATAATATTTGAGAAATATTTAAATCTTTATATGTCTGAACTTTTTTCAGTAATAAATATTTTAAAATTTAAGTATTGCTTAAGTCACATAATTCATGTATAAATGACTATGAGGTAAAATAATTTTAGAGATTTAGTTTATGTGATGCAATATATTAAGCGAAATAATTATAAATGTATAATTAAACAAAAAAGGAGTCACATTTTTTTTTCAAGTAAACACATTTTGCAAACAGCACGGTTTTTCAGGGTACAATTATCATAAATTGACATAAAAAAAATAATACTAGATTGTAAAAAATTACAATGAATTGATGAATTCTATGCTGATATATAACATCTGTTGTTCAAAAATACACATACACAATTCAGCCCAACTTTTTGATCTTAAAATATGTTCATTTAGTGTGTGATTATGATCTCAATTGACAGAGTGCTCAACATGGCTAACCAGTATAATAAAAAAAATGCATGTTTACAACCCAAGAATTATTTTAATAGCTAAAGTACTTATTATGAGTTATATTTCCAAATAAAATCAAGATATTCAACAAGCTAGAATTAGCCAGTGTGTTCCAAACTGATAGACAGTAAATGTGCCACAAAAAAGTCACAAACAATTACATGTTTTTAATTATTCAAATAATACAAATTATTTAGTAGCCTAAATATTTAATTCTTAGAAATTAACCAGTGCTAATTAGGTCATGTTTATATTTCTTTTTCTTGTGTAATGAAATCCTAACCTCAAAAATATCCATTTTATATTGTAGGATCAATAAATAGCTAAATTTCGAACACTTATATTGCATTCCCATTCCCCACCACTACACAGTGATACAAAACTTTTACTTCATTTTTGACATTTAAGATATCTGACTGAAAAACTAAACAACTAGGCCTATTTCTCTGTGCCAGTTAAACAATATTTAGTAAACTTGACTAATGGTAAAGCTCATTTATCACAATGTGAATGATTTACTGACATTAAATGAGGTGATTCACTGATTGGCATGACCATGGTCATGGACCGTGATGATTGTTCTATTGTTAATTAACATGTTATTTATTAAATTCACCAAATAATTAATGTAACGATTAGTCTGTATCTGGTGTGTAATAGATATTAAATAGCATGCAGGAATTATTAGTTCTATGCACTAACGAATCTTTACAAATTCTGAGTGTTAGCTTCAAATAAAAAAAAATCTTACACTAGCTTCATTTGTATGTTATTTAAAATATCATTTATTAACTGTGACAAAATCCAAGAATTAACATTTTCAAAAGACTGATATCCGATAGAACTAAGACAGAAATGGAAATTTGAAAAAAAAAATAAAAGGGTTAAAATAGAGAATAAATCCGCACTTAGTCTCATTGAAATTGATCAACATCGCGAATAGGCCTACTCAACTTCTCAAGAATACAACACTCCAGTAATCATTACTAGCTTTCATATTGTCAACAATAATGAAGACAAGTGAATAAGTTGCCAACCTTGTAAGCAGTCTGCTATAATATATATTCTTAATATCCATGAATCGTATCCATTTGTGAATAAATTAATCTACAAAAGAACATATTTAGTTATTTACTTAGCAATCATTCATTTACGTTATTGACAGCTTCCTGCTTTTTTCAGTGTTTTTCCTACCCGCTAACTTCCGGTTGTTTATGAAATTTAACGAAAATTTCGCAACATTCGTATCTTATCATTTGTGAGCAATTAATGACCGTGCACAGATAAACCATTGCAAAAGAAAATCGACGAGTAAAATATTATGTCTTGTTCATATTTACAATATGTCTGATATACGGAATGTTAAATTTTCCCAAGCAGATTCTAGTAGCCTATAAATAAGCTTAATGCATTAAGTCCATCCTGATGAATCATGGTCCTGAACGTCTTAGAGTTAATGTAAATTAGTACGAACATCTATTAATATTTAAAATTCAGTCTAAAAAAAAACTAAAGGCCAGCTTATTTTGGGACTTTTTTTTACCTGTGGACCCTACGATCACATACTCACCTATTTCCTTCATGCTTGAGTGATCTATGTTCCCCAGATAGACGTTCTTGACTAAGGCATAAAAATACTTACCATTCAGACTAGATCCCTGCCAAACCCAGTGCCGCCGAAAGAGGGGGCGGGGGGGGGGGGCAAACGCCCAGGGGCCCGGCGAGTTTTAGGGCCCGTAAAGACTGGCCAATCAACTTTTGAAAATATTATTATCAGAACGGGGGTCCATGACCATGGGCGTCGCTAGGAATTTTTCCACGGGGGGGCAAAAATTTTCCGGGGGGGGGGGGCAAATAACAACTTATATGACATTTTTTCAAAATGTAGGGGGGGGGAAATGCCCCCTTGCCCCCCATGAATACGCCCATGCCCATGACAGCCCTGCCCAGGGGCCCGAAATTTCTGTCGGTGGGCCTGGCTGAACCAGCGGGGATCATGGATGTTCATCATAGATGGGTACCACTTTGTGTATTTTGGTATAGACCCAAAATACTATAGACAAACTTTTTTTTTTTTTTTACAGTTGGCTTAAAGGCAAACTTAATGATACAATTATTTTCACTGTTGACAAATAGTACATATTATGACTGTATTGGGTGGACATTGGGTTGTATTAGTAGGCCAGTCACAAGCACTTGCCAGTAGCCTCTGGCTGAAATGACTTAACAGCTGGCGAGGTCAAATCGGCCCCAGTTGTGAAAGATTAGGCGACCAAGATTTGGGTTCGACGGTCTTTTACAGAGATTTCGCCTAGAGAGGGCCCCCGAAACTCTAAAAAAATACATTTATCGAGGGCCCACAAAATTCACAGGGCCCCCGAAATTCCAAAGTTACCTTTGCCCACCCACTCTCATTTAAACAAAAAACAACAACAACACACAACCAAGAATGGCTCAAAATGCAGGACTGAGTTTATTGCCGACATCTGGCACCGAATATATGTTTTATACAGATAATACTTAAAATGAGAGAGTCAACCAAACGTGTAGTTGTTGTCTTTATGAAATGAAAAATAAGAACTCATGAACAAAAGATATGCATTATAGAAGAATTAGCACTCCATATATTTGAATAATTCAGTGTTACATGGGTAGTACATTTTTTTATTCATCATCATTAGGTCACCCCCTCCCGCCCCCCCACCCGGACATCTGAATACATCAAATTTCTGCTCTTGGTCAGTACTTCAGTCAAATTTAAGAAGTCATTGTGACCCGCGATAAAAAAAGAATTGCCCACCCATGCTCAATAATAAGTACTTGTTCCTTGTCCTTTATAAGAGACATTGCTTGTTCCTTGTCCTTTAATATAAAACGTTGCCATCACTTCAACTCTATCACTGCTTAACCTATAGTAATTCTCTAAACATTATGATTTAAAATAATGTCTCAAAATTAGAACACACATCAATGAAGTGTGAGCCAACAGGATCAGTGGATCAATTCAGTTATATTAATGCATGACGTTTATTTTTTAGCTGCCAACTTTACTAGTTATATAGGCCTACTTTTTAAGTCCACTGCAGTTTGTGTGTACAAAAAGTAAACATTTGTCTCAAGCGTGGCTCACAGTTGGAATGTTGCGAAGTTTGAAGCTTTATTTAAAGTTTTCTTTTAAAAACAAAAAAAAAACATGGAGCAGCGTAGAGGGGTTTCTTTACGTAGGAATAACATTTTGCTCAGCGACTACCACATGACACAACTAGCTAGACTATTACCACGTGACACATCTAGCTAGACTGTTACCAACGCGTAGCACACGCTGCTCACGGAGTGTTCATTCTTAAAAAAAAACATTTTGTGAGTAAATCTTCTTTTTTTCCTTTTCTTTATTGATTTATAGCCCTCACAAAAGCCTTGTGTGGTTGTGTGTATATTAGGGTGGTGTGAATGTAGAGGTAAAAAAAAATTTTTTTGAATTTAAATATGTAATAGTTTGGAAAAGTTGTCACTATAGAAGATGATTTTGTAGCCAAAGTTTCACCTCTAAATTATTATTTTTTCAACTGCCCCAATGACATGAAATATTGATGAAATCCCTTAAATCTCGAATAATTTACTGAAAATCGGCTAACAACAAACTGTAATGTCCAAACATCCATTTTGTCCAATTAATAACTTAATCAAAACAATAATCAGTCTTCTGGTTGAATGCTGTCATTTGCTGCCTGGACAAAATCCTGTTCTTTATGAAGCCATTTCGGGCCCTTTCTCCGCATACCGACTGTGATGTTTCTGTAACGAGTTTCACATGTCTTTCTACGGCTTGAGTGTGACAGGGTAACTGGATAATTGGCAACATAATATTGTGTTGATCATGTATTCTGCTAGATATTTCAGACATTGGAATATTGGCCAACAATGGTGGTGCAGTTACTTCAGCTTCCTGCCAATTTATCAGGTCAACATAGTCTGTTGAATCAAAGTTCAGTCTTGGAATACAAAATTTTCTGATGCCAGTTTTCTGTTCCTGACGAGCCTTTAGAATTCTGCGCAGTCCAAGTTGTTTAATGTGATCTCGATCATCAGTGACCATTGCTATCAATAGATTCTCTGGATGAGCAAAATAGGCATTTTTTGGATAACAGGATCAATGATGATTTTTAACTTCTGTTGGCAGTGAACGAGACAAGTGAATTGTCAACCAAATGTGTTTAGTACCATCTACACAGCTGGGGTTTGCTTTTGATTGCATACCACACAGGAGCATACACCCGCATAATGTAAGTTGCCAACATCTGTAAGCTTTGAGTTGGATTTTGTTGTGAAATATACAATCGAAGAATGCGATTGGCCGTTGTCAACCACCGTGAATGAGCCATTTTGCCAGGGTTTCTTCTAGCAAGTTCTTCTGGACAGCAACCGGTCATCACACTTAAGCACATTTCATGTAAATACCTCTGCTCTGTACTTAGTTCTGAAAGTGACACATCAGGAATGCTACTGCTACTTGCAACAAAGTTGCACACTGGCTGGAGCTCGCAATTTAGCAGGGCAGAACCTATTGGACCCGAAAATCCTTGTGGCCCAGTTGTTTTACCATCAAGATGTTTGATTAAATGGCGCAAAGGCAGCTCATTTGCATGCAACAAGCATGGCAACCACTGTAATGGTCTACCCAGTTTGATCTCCAAAAGTCTTATGATACCCAGCAGGTCCTGTATTTGTTGCAGTACCATCACATCCAATCCCTAAAATGTTGGTTATGTTGTGCCCATTGCTGTCAAAATATGTATATATGCAGTCAGCAATATCTCGAGCTGATGATGATTTAGGGTGCTAAATGTGTGATGAATTTTCCTCCAGGTTCATTCAGTATTGTGATGTGTTCCTCATTTACTACATTTCGATACCAACGGCTTCCTTTCTTCTCTAGTTTAATTGTTTTATCCTTGCGGCCGTCAAAATAGAGAGTTTGAATTGCATCAGTAGAGTCTACTAATTGATCTCTGGCCATCTTTCGCTCTCGTCTCAGTTTATAGCGATCAATTACATTGGCAACCTCAGTTTGTGAAACTATACCAAAGTCTTCTAGTACTGCTGTCGCAACTGCTGCACCAACCCTGTCTGATACTGCAAATCGATCACATATTTTTGCTAACTTTGGTAGTTTTCTTCTCATCTGGCTAGAGCTCGGTTTGGATGAAGTAGGTGTCTCAGTATCTGTAATCATGGTATTGCTTTCGGCTTCAGTCTGAAATTAATCTTCATTGAGGCCAATTTCGGCATCTGATGAATCATCATTGTTCAAATCTATAACTCCAGGGCATTGGTCATTCAAATCGAGTTTGGGTGCTTTTTTGGCTCTTGAGTCCTCCTTCAACTTTATGATCATAGGTCTTTTTTAGTTTAGCTGAGGAAACTCGATCAACACTACCAATAAACATGATCCTCAATGTTCTCTGTCCTGCAAAAAGTGTTGTTCCTGAGGTGGCACTTTGTTTTGCTTTGCACAACCACAGTTTCCAGGAACACATTTGCAAATTGCAACGTCAAAGAGTTTCTGTTTTCTTTTGTCAGAATATTCTTGCAACTTCAGCAAATACTTGTTATCTGCTTTCCTTCCTTTAAATGGCTTCATGAGTTTTCTGAGTTCATCATGTGAATTTCTGATCAGTTTGAGAATTCTAGTGTGTGAAACAACCGGAATGGAAGCTTTATGCCATACAGCTTCAATGTCTGTTGCAACGATTTCAGCTATTTCACTCACTGTGGGCTCTTTGGCTTGATCAGAACTTGATTTTTGTCTGATGTGACTAATACTTCATCATGTCCATATAGTTTGGCAAAACATTTGTAACCAATTCACAGGAATGACCAAAAACAGGGCATTTATTGGCAGCTCTGGTGTCAACATTAGATGACATTTTTATCCCGGTGATTATCTGAGAAAGCATTAAGGAAGGATTTTATATAACCATATAAAATGAGTGAGCCATAAAAAAATGTTTAACATATTTGGTATATTATTCAATTATGTATACTCATAAAGCGATAATATTTCCAGTGCCAGTATAATGTACAACAACTGCGCCATAATATCTGGACTAGATTAAATGCGAACGGCAGATAATGAACTCCACCGGGAGCTAAGTTACTAAAATATGCTGATTTAAGCAGTAGATACTAAAAAA
Source organism: Bulinus truncatus (assembly GCA_021962125.1). Taxonomy (NCBI): domain Eukaryota; kingdom Metazoa; phylum Mollusca; class Gastropoda; family Planorbidae; genus Bulinus; species Bulinus truncatus. The sequence goes on from JAGDYQ010000115.1 coordinate 2,848,533, forward strand.
TAAATAGATACTTACTCTGTGTAGAAAATACAATGTACGTTTATTCGCCAAAGTAATTAAAACACTTGAAAATAGAGGGTAAACGAATATTGTAAATACCGTTTTGCTTATAACGGAAGTCCAAATTTTCAACATGATTGGGGCACCACTCAAAATAAGCAAAAAATTCTGAAATTTTGCAGAGTTGTTAACTAACACTTAAGACAACTTTTTAGCACTATTACATTCAGAAATTCTAAACTTTATTTTTTCACACCACCCTAGTGTATATGTCTAATTGGCTTTACATTCGTTGGTTTTATTGCCAGGCTAAAAAAAAACAATAGTAGTTTTAATTTAGATGCAAAGTTTGATAATACATTTAATTTGTTAAATACTATCTCCGATGTCAAACCACCCACACTAATTCAGCTTTGTGTAACGTCATAAAATGTAACATTCCTAAATAAACATCAGCGGCTGTGTCAATCAGGCAACGTAGGCTATCTATCTATCTATCTATCTATCTATCTATCTATTTATCTATCTATCTATCTATCTATCTATCTATCTATCTATCTATCTATCTATCTATCTATCTATCTATCTATCTATCTATCTATCTATCTATCTATCTATCTATCTGTCTGTCTGTCTATCTATCTATCTATCTATCTATCTATCTAATCTATCTATCTATCTATCTATCTATCTAACACACTGACAGCCAGGCGACTCATAACCCTCTTAATATACTGTATCTAATTTGTTCCCATTTATGCAGATTTTCGTTTTGTATTTAGTAAAAATCTCTCCCTCCATCCCAGGAGATTCAAACGACAGTCTTTCTTCACGACATGTTAGTTTTGTAAATTATCGAACCTGAGTCCAGCCAACCATTCTTTAAAAAAAGGAAACAGATTTAAATGAAATTTCAAATAGAACAAATGCATTCATTTCTTTATTGAAAGACAATCATCCAAAAATACAATCCATGTATGTACATCCAGGGCCATTGTTATTGACTGTTTTAATCAGTGCTATTTTTTCTAAAAAAGGTACCGGAACTCCGTCGTGTCATAAGAAATAACACTAAAAATAGTGCAGTAAACACAAGTCTATGGGAAAAGAGGTGTCGGAACTCCGTCTTGTCATAAGAAATAACACTAAAAATAGTGCAGTAAACACAAGTCTATGGAAAAAGAGGTGTCGGAACTCCGTCTTGTCATAAGAAATAAACTAAAAATAGTGCAGTAAACACAAGTCTATGGGAAAAGAGGTGTCGGAACGCCGTTCCAGTGCGTCCTGTCAGAAAAAAAGCACTGGTTATAAATACGAGAAACACCAGTACTATTTCTCATAAAATATGATGTTATCAGGTACTAGACATGTACTTTCCGAACTGTTCTTAGTTGTTGTTGTTATTTTTTTTTTGGGGGGGGGGGGGCAGAAGCAAAAGTACCTGATGTCGCCACTATTGTATTAGTATTGATAGGAATTTGTACTGGAAGGGGTCCACTAGACTTTCGCCTAAGAACAGCTCTGGATCTTTCAAAGGGCTCACAAACTTATTTGCCTTGGACCCCAAAATAACCCGAGAATGCTTAACTCGCGCCCGGGGCACAATACCTTTTTAGTGCCCCCCCCCATTCGAAAACCATATAATATTATATGTTTTGCAGACCCATTCGGCACCCCTTTGTGAGTAGCGCCCGGGGCATGATGCCCCTTTGACCATCCTCACTACGCCACTGCGAGAATGACCCTGTTGTACAATGAATGGATCGTCTGCGAGCCTTTCAAACAAAATAATATTGTACGATAGATACTTAGATGCATTCTTTCATTTGCCACGTGGTGGTGGTGGTGTGGGGGGGGGGGGGGATGGGACCACATGGATCTTCAACGATGTGTGTCAGCCAGTGGTGTCTACTGTTTGACCTGCCAATTCCTTATTGCTGGCAATCAAGTTTTATATGGACTCTTTCTGCATCAGATACCTTTTTGCAATTATTTTTTTTTAAAGTAAACATTGGTATGAAATACTGAAAACTGACTGTAGACGGAGGTGGTTGGGTAATATTATTATTCTCGACGCTACTGGGAAAAACAGACATTAAATAGCTTTAAGAGTTATAATAGTGAATAGTGTCTCAGTAAGTACTGTTGCCTAATGTCTAGATGTATCTAAAAAGTATCTGTCCTAGTTGCCCCCCCTCCCTCCAGCCCCGTAGCGTGAAAATTCTACAGCAGTGGCCAGGCAGCAGGGGGCCAGGCATTCTACAGCAGGAGGCCAGGCATTCTACAGCAGGGGGCAGGCATTCTACAGCAGTGGCCAGGCATTCTACAGCAGGGGGCCATGCATTCTACAGCAGTGGCCAGGCATTATACAGCAGTGGCCAGGCATTCTGCAGCAGGGGGCCAGGCATTCTACAGCAGGGGCCAGGCGAATAGCCGGGGGGGGGCAGGAAATAAATGTTACTAAGTAGAGCAAACAAGCAGAGGGAGCCAGACAAAACGCAGGGGTGGCCCCCCGCCCCCGCCTCCCCCCGCACGCTACGGGCCTGCCCCATCCCTCCCGAAAAAACATACCTACGATCTACCCTAGTCGTGTTATTGTAATTTCCAGAATGACAATTTTTAAGGTTAGAACTATAACTATTTGGTCGTATATCGAAACATCAGAATAAGCCATCTGGATCTTTAGCGGAAGTAAAAAGAGAATCAAACACTCATTTTTATAACTTTATTATGTCAACATGTCCTTTTTTTAAACTTATATATTATACGTGCGATATCAAAAACTGATATGATAACTGAAACATGCTATACTAGTTTAAGTAAGTCAGTAAGCAGGTCGCCTACTACAATCAACCAACTCGTTTGAAGTCAGTTAAGATAAGCTACATAAAAGAGTAGCCTACTTGAAAAGTTGTGTGCACGCCGAGAACTATAGAAGGTGCATGCATTTAGATTAAACAAATGTATTCGAAACTAGATAAAAGGGTGGCTTTTTTCATTTGATGTGTTTATATCTTTTTGTTTATTTTATGGGATTTTTTTTTCTACACACAAGTCGTTCATTTTTTATATGAGAACAATGGGTAAAGTTTGGCACTCAGTAGATAAACATATTTTATAGATAACTGTAAATACATAAGTAGGTTAAATCAATCTATAAAACAATCAGATCAACGTGTAAACCACACTGTGTTCTATATTTAAATATAGAGCAGGTTGGTAAACTGAGCCTCAATGCTTTTTCGGAAAACAAAGTTTAAGTTTACTAATGATTTTAAACGTGCGCACGATCACTCATGCAATAGCATAGGGATAAACACACTTACACACACACATATACACACACACAGACAGAGAGAGAGAGAGAGAGAGAGAGAGAGAGAGAGAGAGAGAGAGAGAGAGAGAGAGAGAGAGGGAGAACAGTAAGGTAAAGGGAAAACTATATTCAACTAAGGAAGATAAACTTTCATTATACTCATAGAACAATACAAGCTATAGTTGTTTATTATACAGTACTTTACTTTTATTTTTTTTAAACAAAAGGCTATTTCTCATTCATTGTGGAGTTAAACTGAGCTTCACAGCTTGACATTCTGCTCCCAGAGAGTCTGTTTATTTTACGTGTTGAGGTGATTCAATAATGTCATCGTGAAACGGTCTACATAAACGGGGTTATCAACTGCAGCGTGCCGCACTGGCAGATAACTTGTGAGAGCGACGGAGTACATTTTACACCACTGAATGGCACTGAATGAGATCGATAGAAAATTTTGTTATTTAATTTAGGGTTTTTTTTATTTGTGTTTGTTATGGACCAAAAAATACTACTCCAATGTAAATAATACATTTTTCTCAATCTAAAAAATAATAATAATAATAAATTACATTCACAGTGTATTAAGAATTGTTGATGAAACAAAATCAAACTAGAACAGATGTTTGGTGGAATAAACAATAAGTAAATTGTACACACAGTAACGAATCTAAATATACAAAGAACAACGTAAGATTGGTTCAAGGGACAGCCTTAGACTGGATGGATTGCTCCCCGATAGGGCCCAGGGCTAAAGTAGGGGGCCTGGTCTAAAGGACCATATAGCTGGAGTGTGAGTTTCTTATTGTCGATAGAATACAAAACTGTTAATATATTTTCGTGACTTAAATTTCACGTTTTATAATAGACAATATTGAATATTGTCAATATTGATTTGTATATTTTATATGGAGACGTATTTCGGCTCGCTCGATTTAAACATGTGTAAAAGTTAGTTGCACAAAAAAAAAGTTCTATCGGGCTATCGGGTCAGATGAATTGTAGAATTCATTTGTTTCTATAAACTCGGCCTATGAAGGGATTGTGTGGTTAGCAAAACGCCCAGCCGCCTTTACTTCCCCAACTTAAGGTCAGGTACTCATTTAAAGCTGGTCCGACTTCTGGGAGTAAAATCTATACATGCTTATGATTGGAAACTATTCATTTGAATTTGACATGGAGATGTACATTTATAATCTGAACATACAGCTAGAGCCTTTAATATTTTGGTTTCATGGGTGAATGGTAACTAGGACATGGAGAAAAAACCGGTTAAAAGTTTAATTTTTATATTCAGTCAGTTTTCTGACGCATTTTTTAAAGTAATTTTGAGAAAATATTCAAAAATGATTTTTTTTTAAACTCATGAAATCTACTCAAGTTCGAACTCCATATGTTCTTACAGCTGACATATAACTTCGCCTTATATTACAACTTACAGATTTCAACTATAATTTAGTACAATTTAGTTTTCTTATCTATGACACTTATTTTTGTTTATACTTTTTGTTTTTATTTAATCTTTTTCTTACTTATCACCATAAAATCATATTAAAACAGGGCTGAGTTGGGTGGGGCGCCGGCCGCATAACATGTTGGGCCCTTAGAACAAAGGGCGGCATCAGAAAAAGGTATACATTTGTAAGTTGTTTTTTTTCAGGTATAAATGTACTTTAGCCGGACTTATCGACCCCGAACATAATGTACAATGATTTGCAATGACATTACAATAAACAGTTTTTTGTCAATTAGAATTGAAGTTATGAATTTTGTTCACGTCTAAAAGTATAAGTAAGTGATTGATTTATTCTAATTGCTTTCTGTTGAGTACAGAGATGGATATAATGGCGGGCGCACCGGACTCGCGCCACAGGTCCCCAATTTTGAAGGGACCTTCTCAGCCCAACTTTATATGCACACGCGCAAGATCATAGCCGAAACATTCCTAAAGAAAATCTTTTGCTAATATTCACCTGTATAAAAAAACTAGGCTCAGACACAAATAGAATATTTTAAAGCTATCAAATCATAATCACCAGAGACAGTTAAACTGCACAGGCTGACTATTGCTGTGGCGCAATGCATTCACATCTCTGTTAAACCGCGAGTCAATTTTGACGTAATGCAAACCCAAGTAGCTGACGTTCAGAATGGAAAATTGATTTTTTGTTTAAAAATTATAATTCGCCATCCTGGCAGTATAATAATATTCGTGCATTGTGAATCGGTATATGCCAGGTAGTGTTAGACAGTAAAGGTAACAGAAACAGCAAAAGAAATTATTCGCCAGAAGAAAAGTACATGTACGATACAATTCAGTATGTTTTCATTATTTTCCATTTGTTTTGCGCTTCTTCAAACAAAATGTCTTGGGATGCTACATCAGACATATAGTTGCTGTTATTTTGCCTCTCACAAAAAAAGAACGAATGTGCATGTATAAGCAATATACACGAAATAAGCATACAGACGATCTTATGTTTTTTTTTATAGCCGCGGGTAAACGTCACTTTAAAATTTATTTTTGGCTGCTCTGAGCTCGTCCGTCTGGTGAAGGGGGTCAATGAAAAATGTAACATTCTTCTTTTTATTTGCTATGGATCATAACAGCATTTTAAAAAAAAAAATTACTTTAATAGCCATCACTCAGAACTGTTTTAGTGGCGCTAGGTGGAGATTATATTAAGATTTGTCGGGGCCCCTATAGCATTAAAGTTGATCAGAATTGTTATTGGAAGGGGGGCCATTAGGAAGTGTGGGAGGGGGGAGGGGAGGCGGCTGTCTAGCTTGCCTTTCTAGAATAATGCTTTTGTCTACATAGTTATGAATTTACGGGAATACGTTTAGCCAATGCCTCCCCCCCCCCCGGCCGCCCTCAATATACAAGCTATATTCAGAAACACAATTAGTCAGTATCATCCATAAAGGCAGATGTCACATGGCATTTCAACAATAACTCGACAACTTCATCTATCATGAACATTTAGTCTATATGGGCTCCACTGGAACTTAGTACTTGCATCAATGATATTTATGACTACATAAGTCTACACAGATAACATTACAGCTGTATTGGCTAAATAGTTAACGCTTCAGTTTTTCTTAGTCTATATTGAAAATGTGTAAAATTAGAACCTCTATTAATGGGATACTTGGTACTTATTTCAATATTTCTTTTACTCAAATACATTAATTGAGTAAGTGTACTCGTAATCGCACCTTGATGTTTATACTTGTACTTGCACTAGGCCCGTAGCGTGCGGGGGGGGGCAGGGAGCCGTGCCCCCCTGGCTTTTTGTCTGCCCCCCCAAGCTTATTTGTTCTACTTAGTAAAATGTATTACCTGCCCCCTCTGCTATTGTCTGGCCCCTGCTGTATAATGCCTGGCCCCTCCTGTAGAATTTTCACGCTACGGGGCTGACTTGCACCTTGGGTATTTTGTACTCATTGCCTTACTTGCAATTTCAAAAACGTGTGCACGAGTACTTGCACCTTAGGTACTTATACGTGCGTGGTCAGTACATGGAACATCTCTGCTATTTACGTAATATAAAGAATGGTTTTCTATGGTTCTACGTTTGATGATATTCACATATGTCGCCGTATTAAATCTATGAATGTAGTAATAATATTTCAAGAAACAAATAAACAAACGACTGTTGTGACAGTGACAGGTAATATTGACAGTCAGGCTACTGACATTTATCCCCCCTTCCTGCCTGTTTCATCCCACCTGTACAAATTGTAAACACCCGCACGGCGGATGATATATCGTCTGCACATTAGCACATCACGTGACTTTACAAGTGAAGTGAAGGAATCGAAAACAAACTTTGCTGAAGAGCACTTGTTGATTTGTTGTTGGCAACCCATTCCCCCCCCCCCTAATCCCACTCTAGATGTTTATTTGACTAGAGCTGGAGCAGCAGTCTTGTATAATTGATGGAACATTTGTCTTTCTCAGAAGATTTTCAACAGGAATGGCTTATGAACTGCTCGTATGCCAAACTCGGCATACAAGAACATTTTCCTGGCACGCCAAAAATATATTAAAAATATCAACGAAAATTAATAATATTAGAAATAGAACACATAAAAACAAAACCTACTGCTGAATGAAAAAAAAGTGTATTTTAATTTTGATTTAAAATTGCCACCTCTATAAAATCCTATTAGCCGTTCATTAGTGAAAATATTGTGTAATATATAAATTTAAGTAGATTCGATAAGTAATTTGAAGAAAGAACTTTTTTTTCACATTTGTTAGAAAACTGAGTTATCAAGCCCCCCCCCCCCCCAAATTAATTCTAAAAATCAAATTCTATTATAAAATACACTTCTTTATCATTGTGTTCCAATTTTTTATTTTATAAAACTCTCCGCACAGCCCCCCCCCCCAAAAAAAAATACAAAATCCTGCGTACGGCCTTGTGAGTGATAATAGGAATTAATTTTAAACAGATTTTTCTCTCTGCAACTGGTGCCATTTACTGCAGAATCTATTATAAAGTACTGGATAGAAGTAGTTTAATTGTGAGTTGTTTTTTCCATTAATCTCTTGAGAAATAAAAAAAATATAAGAAGTTTTTTTTTTTTTTTAAATTGCTTGAGTCAATTTGAAGTTTGTGAACTCCTAAGCTCATTACATTCGTGTTTATTTTACGCATCTAATAGAGCCTGTGAGATGTCGATGGATGATATGCGGATTGTTCAATAGGAGAAATGCCTATTAGACTGAAACAAGCAATTTAAGTCTTTTCCGTTTCGGACAAAGGACATTTTAGAGCATTTTTGCCGGTTACGCCGAACGAAATCCGTATTTTTTCCGTGTTTTGATAAATAGAGAGGGAAGTAATCATGTTGAATAACTGTTACAAAAATAAATAATGATTACGCCCCTTTGATTAGCTTTTATTATTTATATTTAAAATATAAGCAAAAACGGTACCTAGGAAAGTCTTTTTTTCGGCCCTCAGAGGTCAGATCGCGAAATGTACTTTTGATGTACACTTGGCAGGCCAAGACCTACAAAATGATATATACATCATATGTCTAGGACTTATGGTTGTTGAGATCTAGGGTGATGACGGACAGACAGACAGACAGACAGACAGACAGAACGGGGACAATAGAGCATTTTTTTTTCGAAAATGCTCTAAAAATTATAATGACCGCTGTCGTACTAATAGTAGCAGTTCAAGTTTAGACTCATCTTTCAATAATTTAAATATTTTATCATTTTCGCGATTCAACACCCTCTTAAAAACCTGATCAATTTTCGAGACCTAACAGCAAAGAAAAAATGAAAAAAAGCTGAAATTATTTTTCAAATTATTTTTTGAGAACCACTGCTATAAAATGTTTCCAGGTGTCAAACAAGTATAAAAAAATGGAACACATTTAGAAAGTAAGTGGTCATCCACTTATTACGTGATTGAAATGGGGATGGGGAAGGTGGGCAACAAGAAGATATCTTTTAAAATCTACCTGTACTCTTGTAGTTAGATTTGTTAGAACTCCATCTTACCTATAGGCCTATCTTCCATTTTATAGCTATCTATAGGTTTACTTTAGTTATGCTTTTTACTTGGATGACGAGACAGAACATGGAATTTGTATTCTGTTCACTGTTTGGAAATTAACTAATATGTTAGCTAATAACTAAAAAAAAAAACTACGCTTCTACCTAAACCCTTTTTTTTTACTCAGATAAACTTTGCTTTTAACTTTTAAAAAAAAAAATTAGTTTAACTTTCAACTTTTAGATAGTAGCTTTTTAGTTAAATTAACTGTTAATTTACTGTTTAAAAAAATAAGCTTTCTTTAGAAAAAAGACATTTAAACATATAAAAGTATCATAATGTCTCAGCGTAGAAAGATAAGTACTTTTAAGACAATCTCAGATTTTAAAACGAATATTAATTATATCAATTCCAAAAAAAAATAATAATTATATCGGTTTGAAGAATCATCGTTAGTGCATCTCCCCCCTCCCCCGCCCCCCCCTCCCAAAAAACCCCCAAACACAGCAACGTAAGAACGACGCTGATTACTGTCCTCGTTGAACTTGCAGATTTAGCTATCCGTACAGCTCAAGTTCCCGATATATCTCCCGTGGTGCCTCCATGGCCATTGCACTATCGGCTATGGTGGGGATGAAAGAAGGGCACCATAAAACCGTCCCATTAGTGGTTTATAGGATCTAAGGGATTTCATCTCATCCTTACAGGGACTTTACACATCCGTACAGTCTAACCTTGTATATGTCTACTGCGGCATTGGT